>JAZHYW010001418.1:0-233493 GCA_037355805.1 Ixodes ricinus
GCCCCCGGCTCAAGATCTTGTATTTGTAAGCGCGACTGGCACCCGTGTTGTCAGCGTGCAGGTCTTGTATTTTGGGGGTTTCAGAGCCAGCGCCCTTTCTCTTAAAGGGGTGCCAAATGTTTTAAGGAGGGGGGATTGTGGGAGCCACTGGTTCCCCTCCCCCGAGAAGGCATACGCCGCGGACGTTCCGGCCGGAGTTGTCTGGCTTCGAGCCTGGTCGCTCCGTATCGTGTTGGAGAGACTACGTCACCATGCTGGCCTACTCTCTCGCACTCCTCCGCGCCTCCGCGCGTCTCCCGTTTTCGGAGAGGACCGACCGGGAGAGAGTCGGGCCTGCCCTTCGAGTGGACGGCCGTGTGGTCGGGGAGTCCTGGATTGGACTCCGGGCAACGGGTCGAGTCGCGGCGCGAGCTCGTCCGACCGGCGATGACTCCACGCTAGTGATTCCCCTGGCTCTGACAGTCGGCGTCCCCACTACCTGTGGACGTCCGTCTGCCGAGAGCCCTGGCCCCGAACTCCTGCGACGACGGGTAGCGGCGTGAGCTCGTCCGACCGGCGATGACTCCGCTCGCAATTACCCCTTTGGCTCTCAGGTCGGCGGGCGCTGCGGGCACACTCTGTGTCCACGGCTCGCTTGACCGCAGTGTCTTGTTGGGGACCCCTGGTACTCAATAAACGCTGTTGGATACCGGGATCATCGTTGTTGGCATGGCGTTGGCCGAACCCGGCGCGGCGACCGCCCTCGCTGGTAGTAGCCGTCGGCCGCGCGGTGGGACGGGCATCGGATTCCCCTTTGAGCACCGCACCGGTCCCCAGACGTAAAGGTGCGTAATCCTCCCTCCTTTATTCCCACAGTGTGTGTGTGTGTGTGTGTGTGTGTGTGTGTGTGTGTGTGTGTGTGTGTGTGTGTGTGTGTGTGTGTGTTTAGACAGCCGGAAGTTAGTCAGCCTCAGTGGGCATCTGGTGTACGTCTCAGCTGTAGGTGAGAAATGTAGCTAGTGGTGTGGTACCACTGCTAGCCTGGGGTCTTTAACGTCCATTAACATTTCAACAAACACAAATCATACATTTACCTCCACAACCATATGGTATAGCCAGCAAACACTGCATCTTCACCCATGTGGAATTAATTAACTGAAAACTTGAACCAGTATCTGTTTCAGTAAAGATAAAACATGCAATCTTTCGTGAGGTTTTTCCTCCTTCGCAGCTCGGAGCACATACGGCGAAAGCTTGCGTCACAGCCCTTCAATACGCTACTGTTCGCTGCTATACACGAACTCATCTCTGTGACGTCACGGCGCGGTGGTGGCGCGTTAGTCGCACTTCCGGTTTGGGGCTGTGGGCAGAAGTCCCCATGCCAGACGTGTATTCCTGCGTTGTTTTGAAAGGAACGAGACAAAAACCTGCTTTCTCGTCAAAACGCCGCGACTGGGGCCTTACCAAAAGTGTCGAGAAAGGTTTGAAGGTCAGTTTTCACGTGCTCGGTTCGTCCGAGAATCTGGATATGTGCCGTGAAAAGGGAAAAGCGGACGCCGTCGGACAACGATTGCTTGGGCCAAGGCACTTTGGGTTGAATTCACTGATACTTGTGGTCATCAGATTTATTTGTTTTGTTTCAACATGAGCGCCAGAAAACCGTCAAGTTGTGCGGACCACCTGCGGGCTACGTTCAGTGCGTCTTCAAGTTCAAACGGCCGCCTGATTGTTCGAACTGTCGTCTGCTCTTTCAAACGTTTCTGCTTGTCGTCCGCTCTCTTAGACGACGCCGGTTCGTAGGCCAAATGTTGGCCCGGTCCTTGCGATAAGAAGTAAGTGCAGGCATCAAGAGACTGAAATTTGAAGGTTGCTAAGCAGGCTCGATGTAAACAGTAGATACAAGGCGATGTTGATCATTGTTACCAGTGACCATCACCGACTTGTTATGCCTAATTCAGTTGGTCCGATTCTGCTGCGATTTTCAGTATCGACGTCGACCATCTCAGCTACGGTTCACGCTTTTGCAGCCCGAGCGGCGTCGCGACTGAAAATTCCGAGCGAAATCTCATCATGCGAATCAGGCTTTAGCGTACATTCTGCGGCGTCCACGCGGAATCAATCGCCACATGTCAAATTATTCACGCGAAGTTTTACGGTGTAACGAGCCTCGGTAATTTCGCTGACGCCGCTCAAGATAGTCAGACATCGCCGGGAAGACGTAGAACCAACAATTCGAACGCGAAAAAGGGCAGGCGGACTCACACTGACGCCGACAACATCGCATTTGTTTATGGGCGGGCTTCTTGCCCACACCCCTATCGCGCATGCGCGGCGCCGGTGGCATCCGCTAGGGCGCTTCGGGCGCTCCGGTTTGTTTGTAAACATGAGTTCAAGAAGGTAGGGCGAAGGAAAGAAATGTGGGAGAGGAGGAAATGTACGCAACGCTGGTGAGGGAGGAGGTAACCCCTCCCCTCGCTAGCGTTGCGTCCGCTTCCTCCCCTCCCACCTTCCTTTCCCTCGCCCTACCTTCTTAACCTGCAACATACTATAGTCACGCCGCCACACAGGAGTTTCAGCTTGCCAAGTACTAAACTGACTGACTGAGTCTGACTGCGAGCTCATTCCCATAATATATATATATATATATAATATACATACAGGGTGTTTCACGAATGGTGGACAAAGTCGATATTGCGAAAACTACGCGTCGCACCAAAAAAGGCTTGTGTCGTTTTGGTCCTGGGCCAGGGGCCTTTTTAGGAAAATTATTAAAGTCCGAGATAATTATATTGTTAATTATTTTTGCGTAATTAACTTTTTTATTATTGGGTTTAAGGGCATGGTTTTATTTAGAAAAGTGCTCAGCGTCATCGAAAAACCCTAAATCAACAAATTGCAGAACGATAGAAAGCACGCGAAGCATTTTACGGCTTTCTGAGAAACCGTACAAATTCGACGGGTTTTTAAGTTTTGGTTTGTTATCGGAGCGCATCTCCGCACCGGCAGCACCGCGCCCCGTGGAGAGATAGTGCAACCAGCGTCTGCTGCGTCGCGTGATGACAGCGCAGCAGAGGTTGGTTGCACCATCTCTCCACGGGGCGCGGTGCTGGCGGGGCGGAGATGCGCTCCGATAGCAAACCGAAACTTAAAACCCGTCGAACTTAAAAGGTTTTTCAGAACGCCGTAAAATGCTTCGCGTGCCTTCTATCGTTTTGCAATTTGTTGATTTAGTGTTTTTCGATGACGCTGAGCAATTTTCAAATTGAAACTATGCCCTTAAACACAATATTAAAGAAGTTAATTACGCAAAAATAATTAACAATTTAATTACCTCGGACTTCAATAATTTTCTTGAATAGGCCCTCGGCCCAGGACCAAAAAGACACAAGCCTTTTATTGTTGCGACGCGTAGTTTTCGCAATATCGAATTTGTCCACCTTCGTGAAACACCCTGTATATATATATATAAATTTCTTCACATTTGAGACAGCAGAAACAATCTCTCATTTGAGCTTTTCACAAATTTCGTTTTTAATGGCCTATTCGTCTGGGGCACACCGCACCCATCCAGTGCACTAAGCTCTTTCCACTTCAGCACACGAAAGGCTGGCAAGGAGGGAAGGAAGCTCCCTCTCCCCTCTAGCCTTCCGTGTACCATGAACCACACTGCACCGCTGCGATGCGGGCCCAGACGAATTGGCCATTGGCCTATACTGCTGCGATGCTAGGATAGATTATTCGTTCGGGTGCTTTTCCGTTGCAGTATCGTGCATAACGTTCGACATTCCACACTCCTGGCCAAAATGTATGTTCTACCAAGTTCAGACAGGATCCATCTGTACTATTCCTCGCTTTACTCGAACAGTGTATTTATTTGCAAGCATAAAATAATTTACCGCTTGAATTCGTGACCTGAATGAGCATGCTCCTCTCTACTGTAGTCGTTTTAATGGCAGCCTTTCAATGCTTTCAACTCTAAGATACAAAGAGGAAAAACCAGCGCTTGTTGGATGGATGGATGGATGCTAACGGCTGTATCGTTTATAACGGGCGGTAGCTTGCACCACCTAGCCTAGAAATTAAAAACCAAAAGTATGGTTCATAGTATACGCTCAGAATTTTAATGAAATAAGGCAAGCCTACTCTGTTCCTTGCTTTGGACAGCAATTAGCTCCGTTTTACCTGCAAATGATGAAACCAGCCGTCTCGCCGGTGAGCTTGTTATACACGAAATTTCTTTTTACGAACTCATGTGTTTGCAGTGCTGTCTCGAGAAACTGAGATGGGTTTCCTGTCCAGGTTTCCTTTCGCTATTGACACCATCACCTTTGCAGAGCGTTTCACCTCTCTGTTGGCGATGGATTGTATTTGGTCTTTGAACCAATAGGCGTCAATTAGATATTTTCTTTTCCTTTTTTTTTTGGCTCTGTCCATTCCCCGCTTTTTTTTTTTTCTTCCTTTCCCGTGGAGCGTTTACGATTTCAAAATAGTCGAACTGGGTCGCCTAACTACACTTCCAAAAGGCAGCGCTCCCCTCTCGTTGGCTCCTGATCCTTTTCCGTTTGTATCTGTATAAGTATCTGCTCAAATCGTGGTTGGGGCCACCGTCACACTCGGAAGAGTGCTTTCAAAAGTGGGTTATTTTGTTCATTTGTGTGCTCGGTCTTGCGAGGATACGAGGTGAGAAAAAGGAGAGAAAGAAGTTGACTGACGTGTCCAGACGAACTTCGCACACGCGATAAATACGCTTTCGTTTGGAAGGCGTTCGTTGGAGATACAACCACGACTGTCATGAGGAAAGACGGCGGCTTGTTTTCAGGGTGCAGGCCTAGTTCGAATGGAGCAAGTAATAGACAAGGAAGTATATTTGACTGTTCTGTTTCCCTGTCTGCAGTCAGTTTTGACTTGCCGTTTCGGAACACATCTCACGGGCCCAGAGGCATAATCCCGAACCGCGTGGAAGTGAAACGAACAGCAACAACAACAACAACAACAACAACAACAGCAGCAACAACAACAACAACAACAACAACAACAACTACTACTACTACTACTACTACTACTACTGCTACTGCTACTGCTACTGCTACTACTACTACTACTACTACTACTACTACTAATAATAATAATAATAATAATAATAATAATAATTTCTTTTTTTTTACGTTCTGTTTCCTTTGGCATGCATGCAGTCCGGTGCTTTGTCTGCTATTCGGTCGGCGCTGGAAAACGAAAATTTCTAGCGGATTTCGATTTTCTTTTAATGTGGAATTCCCTCGGTGGACTTGGAGCGATCAAAAAGCGCTCCACGCTCGCACCTTTAGTGCGGTAGGTGCGAGCACGCGCTTGCACGCCCAAGAAGATACCGGCAAATCAATTGCTCCAAACTCGCTTCTACTCCTTCGGGTTGAATTCCCCATTTCGAGCTACAGGCCGCTTTTTATGCTCCCAAAGAGAGCTCCCCTAAGCTTAGCGTAGGAATGGTTAGCGCTGGCCACGTGGGTGCCTCCCTCTGCCCTATCTCGTTCACAAGCCGAGCTGACAGGGCAGTGGAAAGCGCATGCTTGCCGCACCAATCGATCGCCTGCCTTTCATCTCCTGATTCCGCCCTCTGCACGTTAATATGCGCCGAGAGCGTGATCACGTGGTGCACTACCGACGGGTTTGACTGGTCCAGCGAACATGTATGTATAGTTTCCACCGCCTTGTCATTTTAGCGTGCTCCTCTCCGGCAGGGCTTCCATGGCTCCGGCTGCTAAACGCGCTGTAAGTAATGCATGGGGATGTCATTACCTTTCACAAGAGCGCTTCATTGAAAACCGGTAGCCGACCGAACGGTGCTGATTTTTAATGAAAACTGACATGAAAGTAGTAAAACAACAGTATGCGCCGGAAAATGAGTTTAACGAAACTTTCGGAGGAGGGGAGGGGGGGGGGGTAGATAGATTTTGAGGGAGTGGCGTCTGATATAGGATCCGCTTCAGCTTGCTATGGACCTCGGCGGTCGCCGGGGCCGTCGAGCCAATTCAATGCCGTGCACTCTAAAAAAACGTCCGCGAGTCTACTTTCCCGCCCCACTCTCGGAGAGCCAATCATCGCAACTTACGGAGGCAGCTCGGCGAATGACAATGCCAGAACATATGTTTCGACAAAAAAAAAACAAAAAAACGCAGTCTGAGCTGTGACACTAAGAAATGTAAAACGTCACGCTTGCATGGCTGAATGTCACAACTCAGACTGCGTTTTTTGGTCTAAACATATGTTTCGGCATCGTCATTCGCTGAGCTGCCTCCGTATAAGTTGCGATGATTGGCTCTCTGAGAGTTGTGCGAGATAGACTCACGGAATGTTTTGAAAGTGTGTGAGTGTAACGTGACCTTTGGGACGCGCGTAGTAAGCGCTAAAGTCACCGGATCCTGGGAAAGAGGCGCCATTCTTGGTCCATGGACTGAGCAGGTTCTCCTTGTCCTCTCCGTTCTTGGGGAGTCGATCCGAATTCCCGTTGGTTTACCTGCCGTGACGGCGTGCAGGTAAACCGTAAGACTGCGGTGGAAACTAGTAAAAGCAGCTATACTTGTTTACACCTCAAGAATCGTAGTAAAACAAGTCCGGCTCCTCGCGGAGCACTTACTAATTTCCCCCTTTATGTGGATAATTAAGATATATGTAGGTGCAGTTTAGATTAGATATATGTTATCTTATCAAGACGTACACGTTCCAAACGCCAGAAGCATCGCGTTTTCCTCCGACAACCAAAGCACGTAAGAACTACTTCGTGCCGCGTTTGAACAATGCGCAAAACTTGCTTTTTTTCTTGAGGTGAAAACGGGTGTAGAGAGATAGGAGTCCGCCCGGTTCCGGGAACACGTGACAATTATGTTGTCGACGTTTAGACGATGTGTACCTATACTCCGGGAATCCAATTAGCGATCTTCCATTGTCCAGCGGTCCGACACTATAATTGCGCCTGCTTATCTTGGTATGTCTTTGTTCCGAATCTCTTCCGACGATGCTTGGTGGGAAGGTTATCCTTGCACTTTCGCGTATCTGTTTGCATAAACACCGAGAGCTAAGGGAGCTTTGCACTTGTGGAGACTTGCGGGTGTTTACAACAACTCTCTCCTTTGTTACGTCGTGCACGGAACATTTTGAGCACTGTTGGCGCTGCAGCTGCGCGTGGCATTCACCTGAGCACTGTACAGCCTTTTTGTTATATAAATTCGACTGTTGACGCCATGCTGCCTTTAAAGCGGCTGTGCACCGATATTGGGTTGGAACGTTTCTCAATTTTCACTTCACCTAAGTACTGGCACTATAGTGGAACCGGCGAATACACGAACACAACGCCACTTACCAAGACGCGTCTTCGTCGCTGTGGAATTTCAAGGAGTAAAAGTGACCCTCTTCGTTTAGTCTCTTCGCAAAATTTGATGACGAAGCTGCGGGGACATCGCTAACAATGCGATCCCCGGGAGAGCGTCATCGAGCTTTGCGGTCCCTGCTGTGGCGATATTTAGATGCTGCTCACGCAGTGGACACGAAGTCTGCGTAGGCCTTCGATTTTGGCTCGTGACAATCAATGCCTCGACATGCACTCCGGTAGTGGCTCGTGCCCAATCGCTCGGATGACGGAAATGCTATGTTAAAAAACAAAAGAAAAAACATTGGCGGCATATAATCGGCTGCAGATCACGTAACCGTTTTTCATTTTTTTTTTTTCTTTTTTGCCGCGAGTTGGGGGTGTAAAAGTTGTTTGCTTTTCTCGCGACTGCCATTGCTTAGAAATAGAGAGAGAGAGAGAGAGAGAGAGAGAGACAGAAAGACAGAACAAAACAAAAAAAAACGTGTGTTTTACAAGTCACAATTAAGGAATAATTATAATGGGTATTTATTGAAAGTAGAAAAATTGTTGCATCGCCCCCTTTAAAACATGTTAATGTTCGCGATTTTTATCAGTATCCGCTTGTTGGTTTGACTCAACGGCTGAAATGAAGCCTGACCCGATTACTGCAAAGGACATACGCAGTCGCGGGGATTTTTGAGATTGTCAAGGGGAAATGGCGGACAGTCCTCGAATACATGGAGCTGATTGGCGCCAGTTCCCCAAAACGTGCCCCATTTTCCCGTTGAAATTTTCAGAAAATTGCTTCTAAATTTTGAATAAGATAACGGTTCCTCCTGAAAGTTTGGCAACTTGTTAGAACTGCCAGCACTACATTTGGGCGGAGATTAGCGTTCAACAATGCGTGATTTAGCAATAAAAAAAAAATCGTTTGAGTCACGTTGTGTATGGCTTTTGATCTTACCCACTATTAAACTGTTAGTGACTAGGATCAAGCAGTCATGATGCACCCACTAATAAAACGTTCATTGACTGACAGGCTTTCTCCAAACTTCATTGCCCGGTCCGTGGATTATCACTATACTCCGCGACAACTTTTCTTGGCATTTCTGGGGAGAGGAGGAGAGCCCGCGCGCAGCTTCATTCAGTGCTTAAAATGGTAGAAGGGACGCGTTCTTGTACCTTCCACTGCATTGCCAGAAAAGTTGTCGTGTTTTTCGGAAATATAAAATACCGTGCTTTCAAAGTTTTTTTTTTTTCTTTTTTTTCTTTTCTTTTTTCTTTTTTAGGGGAGATGTTTTTTTAGGGTTTAGCTTTGTCCATCCGTCCGGCGTCCGTGCTCACATCGATTGCACTGCCTTCAAAATCAACCCACTTAAAAAGTAAAAACAACATAAAAAAAAACTGCCTTTTTGCGCGGGGGTTTGAACTCAGTGACCGCTTGCTTACGAGGCAGAGATCTTAACCACTACGCTACACTCTTTTTTTTTTTCCACTACGCTACACTCGAACTCGAACATTGTTTGTTTCTTCCTTAATGCATGGAAAAGTTTACAAGTGATGTTGATACTTATGGGTATATACACTTACGAAACATTCACTTTCACACCGTATTTACATACCAACGTCGCACACGCACTATATTTGGCATCTTGTACATGTGGCCAGTAGGTGTGATAAATTGAAACACAGAAATCTCGACAAGTGTAATAAATGGTTACAAAAGAGTATATCGTCAATAGAGTTTTTCAGAAATCTGGGAGTCCAAGACATGCATCGAACAAGGCAAACCACTCTGGTTGACTGAGAGGTAGTGATGCAAAACTATCGGTAAATTGACTATCGATACTATCGATATTTTTTCCAAAAACTATCGATAGTATCGAAGAACTATCGATAGTCGACTATCGATACTATCGATATTTTTCCCAAAACTATCGATAGTATCGAAGAACTATCGATAGTCGACCATCGATAGCACTATCGATAGTTTTTCGATAGTGGACAATCGATAGTACTATCGATAGTTTTTCGATAGTCGACTATCGATAGTACTATCGGTAGTTTTGGGATAGTTGACTATCGATAGTTTTTCGATAGTCGACTGTCGCTAGTTCTGCGACATTATCGATAGTTTTGCAAAGCTAGAGCGAACACAGTTGCCGTCACCGCCGCTCGCCTCCCTTCCTCTCTCTTCGCCCGAACTCTCGTCTTCGGCATCACTGAAAGCTGAACAAAAAAATGGGATGGTAAGTGCTTGGGCTAGTTGGATGTCCCATTTGAAAATATAAAACGAGAAAGAGAGAAGACGGAGCGACGCGAACTACTAGCGTCGCAAAACTATCGATAGTAAACCGTCGACAGTACTATCAATAGGTTTACGATATTCGACTACCGATAGTTTTCTATAGTCGACTATCGATAGTACTATCGATAGTGCTTCGATAGTTGACAATCGATAATACTATCGATAGTTTTTCGATAGTCTAGTATTGGTAGTACTATCGATAGCATTTCGATAGTCGATTATCGATAGTACTTTCGATAGTTTTTCGTTAATCGACTATCGATAGTACTATCGATAGTACTATCGATAGTAGTTCTTTTTTACTATCGATAGTCAGATTTCTGGCGACCATCGATACTATCGATAGTACTATCGGTATTTGCACCACTACTGACGGTGAACGTATACGCTCACTTGCGCTACCTGTTCCAGAGAAAGCGATTTTGTTGCATGTAGCCGCTCAACGTCTATACAGGAGAGGGCGCTGCGGTCAAATGCGTATATAGTCGCGTTAAACTTTGCACTGCATTGGCTCAACATTTATAAACGAGAGGGCGCTGCGGTCAAATGCTCAACTGCGTATATAACCACGATCCATACCACGCATCTCTTTCTGACATGGACCGTTGACTTGCGGTGGAGAAACGTTCCACGGCTCGGATCCAAGCTGATCCGCTCTGCATTTCACCGACCATAAAGCAGTAATAATGAAGTCGAAACGCAACCCGGAACACAACACTACTTATAAGCAATAAAAAATAAAAAACAGCACCATTAGCATTATTTATGAACAATAAAATCGGTATCATCAGCACCACTAGAGCTTCGCCCCAATCAACATCATTCACCACGTGGAGATGCGGTCAATTTTTTTTTTTTAATTCGGAGGGTGTTTTTTTAGCTTAATTTCCAGTTTATCAGAGTTCCTTTTTTATATATATATATTCAATTTTTTCGAAATATGGAGTTTAATGTTACCGTGTTCCAGTTTTTCAAAATTCAACAGAAAAATAAATGTTTAAACAAAAACGTAAAAAAAAAATTAAAAAAACTAGCCGGTAGTGAAATATATTTCTGCAGCTGATTTTGGCATTGGCACCCTCGCGATTGGCAGTACTAACTGCCCCCACGACAAACCGTGCGAACAAGTGATGCTTCAATAAACATAGCATCGGTGCTTTGAAATCGCTAACCTCATGGACACAGTCGTTGGGAAGCATAAACGCTTCAGCTGCCCTCCCCCTCCTATGAAATCTACAGGTTCATATCTTTGCCTGTTATTTAAACACAACCCCTCCCCCCATTTAAGAAGCATAATAGTGTTGCCCAAACTGGTAACCGGAACAGTGCTTTTGTCGTCACCCAGAAATGCATTGCCCCGTTGTACTTAGTTGTACTGAACGAACCCTGACGAGATGAATGGGAAACTCCCTTCTGTAAACAACCCTAAATTAAAAATAAATAAATAAAGAAATTGAGTAACGCTTAAGTGGTACGTGATAGCGTTATCGGGACCCGTTCGGAAAGCATTCTTATATAAAGTCGCGTTCGTTCCCAAGCAGTGCAATCGTGTGCGCGTGGCCTAGTCGGTAGCGTCACGTGTCGACATGACGTTATGTCAGGTGAGTCACATGTGGCTGTGACGTCATAACCCTATCGGCCCGCTAAATTTAGCGAAAACTTTGCCGCTAAATTTGGGAAAACAATTTTGCCAAAATTTAGCGGAAGATATTTTTACAAATTTAGCGGATCGATAGGTATTAGGAGTTTTCGTAGACCGTGTTTCCCCCTCCGCCAAGCCCTCCTCAACGAAGAAGCCGCTCCTGCGCCTGGGCGCCGCTAGCCTTGACTGAAGAAACCCAGATCTCGTAGCGGGTTGCGGAGAGGGTTGCGGGACAGCGGGAAACGATCTACGAGAACCCATATTAGCGAGCTTTAGTAGACCGTGTTTCCCGCTCCGCTAAGCCTTTCGGCTACCCGGAACTCTACAGCCAAGGCCATGGGCGCGCAGGCGCAGTGGCGGCTCCTTCGTAGCGGAGGGCTAGCGGAGGGGGAAACACGGTCTACTAAAACTCCCTATTGACGTAACTGGATCGATAGGGTATTGACGGCTGCGCGCGTTGCATTATGGGATGTTATGGTCCCACCAACGCCGACGCCGGTTTTTTTTTTTTTTCAGCACGATTTGTTAAACGTTATAGCGTTAAAAAAGGGGGAAAAAAAAAACAACGGATGTCGCGTCTTTTTAAGATCACTAATTTTGTGCTCTGACGAACTTACATGGTAAAATAGTCTTTTTTGCTTTTAATCTTGTCATCGTGACTTGGAAATGAGGAGTTTTTCGGATAAATCCGAATTGGCGGAAATTTTACCGGCTAGTGTTTTTAGGAATTTCTTCGGATTTCTTCGAGAGCACGGAGTCCTAATTGTGACCAACTTTCGAGTCGGGTGACTGTAGCAGCTATAACTCCGAGGCGATCGAGGCTATCGTGTAATACAAGGAAATCTTTCGTCGTCGGTGATAAACGGAATAAAAAGACGGTGAAAGCCCTTCGACCGCATTGCACGCAACGCGTGAAATAACTCGGATGCCATTCGCGTCGCCCTTTTGAGTGCTCTGTCGTCACGGCCGGGTAGAGGGCGGCCAGGATCCGTCGGCGAGTGATTACCTAATCGGTGGGCGCGTTCACTGCGCCGGCATTCCCGGCGGAGGACCGGCAGACGGCTCCGCAGACGGACTATCAGGAGACCCTTCCAGTCGGTCACGGGGAGAGGAGAGTGCGCGTGACGGCATGCACGTCCTTGCGCCGGGCTCACGCGCGCGGACCTTTTATCTCTGGCGGCAAAACAAGAGACGACAGGCGGTTGCTATGGCTCGCACTGGTCCAACGCGGCCGATTCACACACTCGCGTTGAGTGAGTTGACCGAGTGCGGGGGTTGCTATGGCAACAGCTGCGTCGGCGTTTCGTTGGAGCCAACGCAGGTGTTGCCATAGTAACCCGCGCGCTCGGTCAAACTCAACACGAGTGTGCGCGGTCCCTTTGGCGCTAGTTTATATGTGTACCTTCTCGTGACCGCTTGCGACGACAGAACACAGCGGAAGACTGGCGCCGCGTAGCGTATCATGCAGCCCTGGAACTACGGATTGCCTTGACTGAAGGGTTTGCAGCGAGATCAAAGCTACGCATTCTCCGGGTGAAAGGGTCGCTTATAACATTGTCAGAAATATTTCGAGCCCAGGATGGAGGAACGACGCGTAAACAATTAGAACGTATACACGCAGCTGGGAAGCGTTAAAAGGTCTACAATTGGTAGGTGGCGCCAGTGTTCCAGTGTGTGTTCTCTCTCGTCGCAAGCGAGGGAACTCGACGGACTCAATCACGCTGAAACGCAACCGTGTGAATCACCCTTTAAAAACGTCGCCCCGTCGCATTAAAAGGACAGTTGCTGCTGGATGTTGCAGGAAGAGGTTCGGACTGTTCCCCATTCCGCTCTCGGACTCCTCAGAGCAGGGGCAATCGATCGCGGAAAGACATCCGAGCACGCGACAACAGCGCAAACGAACCTCGAACGAACGGCGCTGGAGAAGAAGGGACGTCGTTTGGGAACCCTAGGCCGTAATCACCGCCATGTGTCACGGGGCCGATCGCCTGGCCACTGAATTACGGTTTTTTTTTTCTTTATTTTTGTTTTTACAAGCCGGCTTTTTGGTAGAGGACACGGTGTAAGATATACTCTTTAGGTGAGGACACGGCAGGGCTGAACGCGCGGCGCGAGGAATCAGATTGTGTTCGTTCCACGGGCATCCGAAAGGCTGCATCATTCCGCGGCCACCGTGCCTGCGGCTGACGTGTCGCCGGCGGCCAAACGGCGAAACTGTGTGAGAGCGAAAAAGTGGTCTTTCTGCACGAGCGACAACCTCGCTGGAGCTCTGCGCGTGTAGAGCATGAGGCGGCACGAGCCGTCTTTGCCGTGCCCACGGGTCGACGAGTCCTCTGCCGGCGCCGAACTTTATCTGCACTGCGCGAGGAGCGCGCTGTCCTCACCTGAAGAGTATTATATTACACCGTGGTAGAGGAGGAGAACACTATTTGCCTCGAGATCGCACTAAAGGTGGCGCTATTGTCGTGCTATCATCATCATCATCAATGTAAGGATAGGAAGGTGGCTGCCCCATATACATGGTTTGCACATGACGTCATATCCTTCCTCCTTGCTGGTGGCCAAAACCTGCCGATCCATGAAGCTGCCAAGCTGCTCTCACTCGTTTCCACCCGCTCGCGACGCTCGTGCACTGCTCGTAGAATACGCACAGTAAAGGCTACGCTCGAGGAAGTTCGGCCACCAGAAAGGGGGACCAAATTACGTCAGTGCAACCTATGTATAGGCTTTCTGCGGTCGCGGCCTAGAACTTGCTGAATATCGCGTTTATTTGCTTGTACGGTATCATTGTGAAAGAAATTTCAACAAAAAATGGTCCCATGCGGTTCACTGCTTCAAGGCCCGTTCACACTCTTGCGACCGAGTAAGAACGAGAGAGACCAGACCGGTTTTAAGCTTCTTGCGACGTCTTAGAACCGGCTACGCTGCTGCGGAGCTGGTCCTAAGACGTCGCAAGAGGATTAAAAACCGGTCTTGTCTCTCTCGGTCTTACTCGGTCGCAAGAGTGTGAACGGGCCTTTAGTGCAATACCTATTGCACCGAGGTGGGGGTCAGTTTTCACCGCTATCGAGCGGCCGGCGCGATGAGGAAAGAGTGGTTCTCCAAAGTGAGATCTGATTCACACGATGGTTTGCTCTAAACATTTCACCGCCGAAGACTTCGAACCAAAGGTTCATGATAACGAAGGTGAGAGGTGGCAATAAAACTTTACATAAGTGTCCCAAAGTATAATACGCGTAAAGCGTGCGCGTTGATACTTACTCTCTGCTTGGCAATGTGATCCTCAGTGTGGGTTATCCCGCTGCGGTGTTTTTGGAGAGGATGCGAATGCCACGAACTTATTACTGCGTGAGAATCCAACTTTTGAAACATTTTAGAATTGTCACTCGTACGAGCCCCCCTACGCAATGCTACACTAAAGAAGGCATCGACTGCAGCGGAAGTGACTCGCTCAGTGCCTGCGTGTGCGTCGGACGCGCCTGATCAATTTTCTTGAAGTTCGGTCGGAAGTACGCGGTAAATAGGGCTAATGCCAACTGGTCAATCTACCAGGAAAAACGAGCCAAATCAATTACTTGTTTATGTGGAACTGTTTATGTGGAACTGTTTATGTGGAACTGTAAGGGAGCAGGTGGCTCCGTCAAGCTGTTAAACAGTTTTTTCCCTCTGTTTCCTCCATTCCTGTATCGAATGGGAAATAAACTTTATTTATTATACTCCATGAATTTTGCTTTTCCTGCGCGTGACGAAGGTTTCGTCCCACTTCGCTTGAAAAACAAATTTTCAACGGCAAATCACGCTACACGAAAACGGCATGATTACATCTAAGGTTGACAGCTCACTAAAGAACATGGGTGCCACTTACGAAGCTCGAGCCATCCTTTTCCGAAGTGACTGCACCGCCTACTGCAAAACCCTTCGCGAGCCCCATATTTTCGAGAATTGCAAAAATTAGCGAAAAATAAAGGCACGCGAATACCTCTCTTGTTTTGAGTAGTTTTGAGGCCAGAATTCAAGTCTTTACAATTCGCGAGAGCTAGCGGCCGCGAATAGGTTCCTGTGCCTAATTTGCGAATTATTAGGATAGAAAAAATAAAGGGCTTACGTATGCAGCGTGCAGACCAGTGGTTCTCAATTGGTGTTCGCGGGGCCCTGCCTCATCAGGCAAGCCCGGCAATAAAAGTTGTATTTTCTTCGGATTGAGAAGAAACGTTCCAATTTTGGGTGAGTTTTCTCGTTTGTCAATGAGAGGAGTCCACTTCGCACTAACCCTTAGTTACATCCATGTATTAAATCATTATCATAACTATTATCATAACTATACCGTACCTTTCCCTTCCCCTCACCACGAACGGGGTCCTGCATCATCTCCGCCGACCACAAAGGGGTCCGCGAAACACCAGTGGTTGCGAAGAACTGTTCTAGACATTTGCGAGCCCCATTTTCCTATCCTAAGAGGGAAAACAATTAATCGCGTTCGGTGTGTTTGCACAGTGATATCCACTGATCACAACCGCAACGACAGTCAAATTATAGCGCGTATAGAAACAGACAACGCCGTTCAGAGTATTACGTATACGACTGGTTCGCGTCTGAAAACCGGAAAGAAGGCTTTACCCATTAGAACTATGTAAAACTTACTTTTGATGTGAGAGGTGCAACGCGCTGACCTGGTCATGTCGCCGTCTCAAAAATAAGTAACCCCCCCCTCTCCCCCATCGAAAAAAAAAAAAAAAAAGCTTGAACTTTAAAGTTGGCGCGCCAGTCGGCCCTGTGGATATCCTACATAACCTACTAGTTAGCGGAAGCCGACAGTAGCAGACACTGAAAACAGAAGAGGCATTTTGGAGGCACCATCCCAAACCAAAACAAAAGTGATCGCAAATAATAATAAAAAAAAAAGTCTGCGGACGGCACAAGTACTACGGTGTTCAAAGAATCGAAATTGAGAGTACGGGCGTAACATAACAGACACTTATGTTTGTGAGCAACAAAACAAAAGTGATCGCAAATATACAAAAAAAAGTTTGCGGGCGTACGGGCGTAACATAGCAGCGCACTTATGTTTGTGAGCAACGAAGTGACTGAGAAAGAGTCGAAAACATACAAAACAAAGCAACAAATAAAAAAAAACGCAAACGCAAAAAAAAAAACCGTCACGAAACTTGAAAAGAAGTTTAAAAAAAAAAGTAAGGTAAAATTAGAAAGAAGGACGCAGTAACATTAAATACGGCAGTCGTGCAGCAGTTACTCCGTTTCACTCCGAGCGCAGCTACAATCCGGCGGAGCCAGTCAAACAGCACCAAAAGTGCATTGTCGTCTTTGTGCGTTTGAACCGGCTAAACAGTGAGGTCTTTCAGCAAACCGTTAACGTTTTCCGCACAACTGGAGCCTTTGAATCACGCTTTAAAAAGCGCACGCCCCGCGGGCGCTTTTTAAAAGCATGATTTAAAGGTTCCAGTTGTGCGCGAATACGGTAACGGTTTGCTGAGAGTCCCTAGAGAGTTTTCCTCGATGGTTTCCGCTGTCCCGCAACGTTCCCGCAACCGCTACGGGATCCGGGACTCTGCAGGTAAGGCTTAGCGCCGCGCATGCGCAGTAGGGAGTGTTCGTTCCGGAGAGCGTAGCGGAGATGCGGAAAACGGTCTACGGAAACTCCCAATATCACGGACAGCAAATGCGCATCGATCTCGTAGTTCGTTTGCGGGACAAGGCAAAGATACGCTCCCGTTCGTAATCAGTCCGTGCTCGAGCACGACGCGTGCAGAACGCGGTTTGCTCCGTGTATACGCACTGTAAAGGTTGCGCCGCAGGGTGCCCTCAGGGTATTCGCTGCGAGCTTGCCGCGGCAATCGCGTGCGCTCCTCGTCAAAAGATTGCGGAGAGTGGACGTGTTTTGCGGAGCCTCCCTGTTGGATGACCTGACTGGGTGCAGTGCTCGGGCATTTTGGTTGTTTGTTACAGCGCGTGCTTGTGCGCGCTTGCTTCTTTTATACGCGAATCACTCAGCGGGTATCTGTTTCGTGCCGTTGAGTGGCAGGCGCGCGCTCTTGCGGAATCGCGGGATTTCCCGCCCTGATAGCTGCCGAGGACTGCTGTTTTTGGCTTGCCAAGAACTGACGTGGAACCACTCGATCGGCAGGACAGAACTAAATAACTTCGTTAAAAAGTCTCTTTTTTCTTTTCTTTGTGGCACCAGTGCATTGCTTTGGGCGCCGAATAGCTGTTGATATGAAGGGTTTTGCTGGCATCTCGTCCTTTTCTCAAACACCATTCCTTCGTAGTGTTACATGGGTTGCACGTGACGTCATATCGCTTCACTCCTTTCTGGTGGCTAAAACCTGCTGTTATACTTCGTTTCACCTTATCTGCGAGCGAAGGCAAAGCTGGAAGCGCGAGCACGAAAGCTCCGTGCCTTCAGGCTTTGCTCGAGCGCGCGAGCTGGCAGAAACGCAAAAAGCGCTGGTCTCGCGCTTCTAGCTTTGGCTTCGCTCGCAGATAAATTGAAACGAAGTATAATGAAGCTGTGCTCACTTGTTTTCCGCTCGCTCGCGACGCTCGTGTACTACTCGCAGAATATCGCACAGTAAAGGCTACGCTCGAGGAAGTTCGGCCACCAGAAAGGAGGACAAATTACGTCAGTGCAACCTATGTATTGTGGCGAGTCATGTAACATATTAAGTATGCAGTTGTGCGCTAAGCGAAGTGGGGGTGTACGAGCTCTCCAACTTTAAATCGTACTACATCGCAGTGTCATTTTGTGGAGCTCCCCAGAGTCCTATGTATTTACAATGACAGACTTTTGGTCCAACTGTTGAGCAACCACCGGACGGATAGACTTCGGGATGGTTTTATTAAAAAGAGAATAAAAAACGAGTTTGTAGGGCGGTCGCACTTTTTTCGGTTTTGGGGCCAGAGATTTTATACAAGAGCTTGAATTATTTCACAGCTGCCCCCTTTTTCAACCTGCCATTTATGAGCAGTGCTGAAGAAAATGGAGACATTAATTGATTTTCTGACAACGCGTTGCGGAAGGTAATTTCTTTCTTAACATATCTCCAACAAGATCTTCGTTCCATGTATTTCAATAGCGAAATAGGAGGATCAGGATTGCACTTCGGTGTAAGCCCGAAAATCACCTTTCTCGATGGATTTTACTATCTATCCCGTGGGGCCATCTGTGAGCAACCTTTCATGGTTATTTCACAATCGCGGTCATCTTGTGTTAGTGCGCAGCGACGGACTACTTGCATGACCCCGTTTACCTTTGGACCTACTCTCCAGCCCGGATGTTCGCTGCTTGTCGTACAATGTTGCCCAACGTCTCTTGCTAAAGCATATGCCGCTTGGTGCAGAAAGAGACTAAAAAAATATTTCGGAAACATACATGTGTTGTTTCTCACCGCAAAAAAATAAAACACATACCCAGTAACAAATAAAAAAAATTAGAAGAAAAAATCAAAGACATTTACAATTCTCTGTAATGCCGAATTAAAGCGCAGCTCTTGAGGAGGAGGAGGGAGGGTATGCCCCTCCTCTCCCATTTGGTTGGGAATTTTCTCTAAATTTTCCGCTAAACTTTGCGAAAATTTCCCCGCTATATTTTGCGGGAAATATTCCCGCTAAGTTTAGCGGAAAATTTCCCCGCGAACACGTGACGTCAATTAATCATTAATCATTAGGTGGAGAGGGCGTGGAGAGGGGGGGGCAATCTTAGCCTTACTTCCCCTTCCTTCGGACACTCGATTCGATTCGCTAGAGTGAGGTCTCGATTCGGATTGAAAATCTCAAACCAACCTGTAAACGGATCGGCTCGATTCGATGCCGCGACGGTGAACGTGGAACGAAACCCATCGCTTTCTCAGTTCGGTGAGTGTATCACTCATTATTTCAAGTTACAGCGAAATTCGGAATGTAACACACGAGGCCCTTACCGGTGAAACGAAATTCCCGCGGAAGAACAACAGGTGCAATTTCTGCAACCGCTCACACAATAAAGCCCTCTCTCTTCTCTCTCCTCTACATACACACACCCGCACGCACACACACACACACACACACACACACACACACACACACACACACACACACAAACACACACACACACACACACACACACACACACACATCTCTCTCTCTCTCTCTCTCTCTCTCTCTCTGCTTACATGTGACCTGCGTCACTCGGGGCCTTTCTGTGTTTACCAAATCCTGTTTAGGTTTTTTTTTTTTTTTTTTGTTATGACTAGGCCAACTAGGCGTTAAAGCAATGACGTCATGGCCGCTCCGTGTCTTTTCGCCTCCTTGGGAGCGCCCCACCACCGAAGCGCTGCAGTCGTTGGCGCATTCACAAGTGACAGCGCGCTACAGTGGCGCCGCTAGTTGGTTGGCGCGAGGCGGAAGTAGCCAGAAATAGCGTGGGCGAGAGCTGGAGAGGGAAAGTGGGGGAGGGCGTAAGAAAGAGGAGGTGGGAGGGAGGGGGCATTCCCGACGCGGCGTCGGCGGTGTTGTTGTGACTGGCTTTGCCGGCGTTGTCCTGCCCTGCATGCGGCACGATCTCCCTCTGAGCGTCTCGTCTGGTCAGTCTGGCGGTAGCCTTGGCAACGACTTTCTCTCTTTCTTTCCGGCCGTCCTTCCTCTTTCTTTCGGTCTGAGCCGTTGCCGTCGGTTTTGGCTTCGTTCGCTCGACGAACGCGGGCGGACATGTTCGACAACAGCGCGGACGGAGGCTCCCCAGGAGGACGAACAAAAATGGATGAACTATGTAGGTAGAAGAAACATCAAAGTGTAGAAGGGACAGAAAATAGACGGGACGACGTCCTGTCCCTTCTACGTTTTGATGTTTCTCTTCTACCCCAGATCATCTTGGCGAACTGTGGAGGCTGAGGCTACAAACAAAAACAGACAAACTTCTTTTCAGAAAAAAAAAAAAAAAGGGGGGGGGGGGGTTAGCGTATTATATGTTTGAGAGCCCCCCCCCCCCGCGACCCAGGCACGTGACCCCGCGTCGGAAGAGCTAGAGTATCGCAATGATGCTCCCAGGGCGGCCATGCTGGATCCAAGGCCGCACTGCGGAAGCTACCGTCGCTTCTTCAGGAGACCGGAGGCGCGGATGGCGTGGCTGTGAGGCGAGCTCAGAGAAGATATAGTGCGACAACACGCTGCGCGTGCGCCGTCGTCTCGTCATTTGTCTCCTGTTTTTCTCTACGCCTTCGGTAGAATTCAGTAGCCGACGGAACCGTCTTCCCTTCGCAAGCCGTAGCTACGCGTTGTTGTCTGGTCCGAGGTGCCCTAATGTGCCGGTCGCGTATCACTCCGCAGAGCACCACAGACGCGAGCATCGCGATCGTCCTCCGAGACTTTAGAAACATATTTGCAAACACCGCTCGCGCTATAAAACAACGCGATTCCACTGTACTCAGTGGCTACACATAATAATGTTCAATATTCAATTCTTCAAGTTCGTTCGACTTTAGTGGAGGATGTATTTTTCCCAAACGTAAAGCGAGAAGCATGCTCCGCCCGAAACTCGGCGCCTGCAAGGTCGCTTTCCTTCATAGAGGTAGGATTAACCTCGGCGCACGTGACCGCTTCTCCGCCAATACGGAGTTGCCGGCGCAAGGAAAAGGAACGCGATACTCTGGCTCTGCAAGCAGAGCGTTCGTGCAACACCTCCTAGATAACAAAGCCGTAGTACTGAATGAGATGGCCACAGATTGGACACGGCGATTGCGTCAACGTTCGGCTCAATCTCAACTCGAAGCCGAGCCCTGACGCAGCACTCGTTTCCAATCTGTGTCCAGCGTCAGCCTTCGCTGGTGACGCAAAAATGTCAGCACTTCGGCCTTTTCTTGTAGGCGGTAATGGTTTGTGTCACTGCGCCGAATTGAGGCCCGGAGGAACCGGCTGTCGTGTGCTGGCCAAGAGTCGTCCGCTAGAGTAGCGAGCTCTTCGGGAACAAATCATGCGCTGTACCTGCAGTAAAGGTTGCTCCAAACCAAACAGCATTGCGGGTGCGGATTAGGTTAGGTTAGGTTAGGTTGTTGTTTGGACGACCGTAGCGGCTGATGAAGTGACGTCACGGGGGTTCTTTGATATCACGAACAACGGCCAATGAAAAGGAGAGAGGAGTGCGGCTCAGATCTCCTAAAAGAATACACTTCACTTAGGGGAAGGCACGGTGGAGGAAATTTGGGAACTTGGGGAATTCTTGAAGGGCACTCTGGGAACCCACGGTGTAGAGGAGGAGCAACACGACTTTCTCTAATTTGACCCGTGGCCGTGGTGCAGGCTCGAAGTGTTCCGCGCATCTGCTTCGTAGCTCGACACTGCATTGCGCAAGCGCTTTTCGATCCCGGTGCAAAGCAAGCTCCCCGGCGGCGTTTTTGTTGTTAGGGCCGGCCGGCTCTTGGAAAGGTCACATGGTGTCTGTCGGGAGAGCCGCCGCCGCGCCGACGTGGCATCGACCGCGGGACGGCGGGATGCCGCTGCGCTACTTCGAAGCCGTCTGCCGCCCTCCTAATGGCCAGAACGTGGGGCGAGCTCATTACTCTGGGGATGCCCTCGCTGCTTCCACTCCACAAAACGAGGGGAAGGCGCCAAGAGAATTTCCGGTTTTCCCCCTATATCTGTCTGGCACGAAACTCGTGAATCGGTTTGCCTCTATTCGGATTTAACGTGTCTGGAGTACAGCACTTCACGGGCCCGGCTTAGCCCGAAGGCCCGAGCCGGGCCCGGCCCGCGGGCCGGGCTCGGGCCTTATAGCAGGCATTTTCTCGGGCCCGGGCCGGGCTCGGACTCGAACAAAAAATTTTCAGGCCGTGCCGGGGCTGGGCAGTCCTGTGCCGCAAATTCTAAATTGTTGATAACAAAAAGTGTGCTCATTGATCGTTTAGATTCACTGAAAACAAACAAGCGAAATGCAAAATCACTACAACGCTGTTCAAGAGAGAAAAAAAAAAAGACGTCTTGCACTTGGGAAGTTTTCACATGGACAAAGGGCATAAGGTATAGGCACTATGCTGGGCACAAAGGGCACCAGCATAGTGCGAATGTACGGTCGAGAAGACGAGGGCACTCCAGTCGCAGGGTACAACACGAGTGTCTTTTCCTCTGCTTTTCAAACTTAAAAAAAATAAAAATAAAGAAGAACAATTGTGAACTTTGCACTTAGTGGAGGGGGCCATACTATATGCCACCAAAGATAAGCTAACTACCATAGATAATTTTATGCTTATACAGCCCTTTGAAGATGCGCTAGCATGAATATGATTGTTTCTTCACAAAAACATGTAGAGAGAAAAGTTCTCTCTGAAACGAGTTGAACAACGAAAAGTCCAATATCTCTTCAAGAAATGCATACAATAAATAAAATATTGCCCACTTTTTTTTTTTTTTTTTTGTCTCGAAATCACTTAGAAAATGCATATTTCGCTTATATTCTGAAAAATGCATTGTCTAAATCAAAATATTTATTGTATGAAAAAAAAAAGAATTGGTCCAAGTTTAAAAGAAATTTAAATCAAATATGCTTGCTTTATGCTTAGAAAGTTTTTAGGTTAAAGCATGCAAACTTTTTTGGGCTCATGTATATAATCTGTTGGACTCACACCGGTCTCGGGCTTTTATTTAAAATTTTTTTTGTCAGGCTCGGGCCGGGCTCAGGTTTATGTCTAAAAATTCTGCTGGGCCCAGGCCGTGCCTCTACCGGGCCGGGTCGGGCCAGGCCTAGAAATTCCGGCTTGTGCAGTGCTCTAGACTGGAGTGCACGTTTTGTTTCGAGCTGATTCACGACATCGACGTAAGCGGCCTTCCTCCACGCATTACTGAATGGTTCGCGCCCCGGGCATTAGCTTCATTTGGAGTAAAGCTCGGCCAACTGGATCATTGGTTGCCAATCTTATGAAGATTGCACTAATAGCTTTGGCTGATTAGAAATCTATGTGGAGCGCAAGTTGTTCAATGATTTGAGAATGCCAAAAAC
Source organism: Ixodes ricinus (assembly GCA_037355805.1). Classification (NCBI taxonomy): domain Eukaryota; kingdom Metazoa; phylum Arthropoda; class Arachnida; order Ixodida; family Ixodidae; genus Ixodes; species Ixodes ricinus. The sequence continues at coordinate 23,252 of JAZHYW010001418.1, forward strand.
TTATTAGCTGATTGAAGAAAAAATGGGTAGATATAAAAAGCTTGTAAAAAGCAAAAAGAAAAATTTTTTTTTATTAAGCAATTTGGTTGGGACGTGCGTGTCAAAAATATTTTACGCGAAAAAAAGAAATAGAACAATATTGACGGCGAGAGATTTATTTGAAATTCTGCGCACGAGGTCTGTGACGTCACGGGTCATTCCGGAAGAACGTTATTAGATTAGCTCAGTTGCGGAACTGCTCATCATACCTCTGCAAACTTCACTCATGAGGGCCCTCACTCATCCTCACTCACCCTCATTTTCACAGGTGAGGTGAGGGTGAGTGAGTTTCTGGACCAGTAAAATTCATGAGTGTGAGGGTGAGTAAGGGCTGTGAGGGCTGAGAGGACCGTGAGTGCGTGAGGGCAGCAAGTGCGTGAGGGCCGTGAGGGATGTGAAGGGTATAAGTGCATGAGGGCAGTGAGTGCTTGAAGGGGCGTGAGGACCATGAGTGCATAAAGGTTGTGAATCCGTTGAAAAGCATGAGGGCCATGAGTGCGTGCAGGGCGTGAGGGCGGTGAGTGTGTGAGGGCCCTAAGTGGGTAAGGGGCGTGAGGTTCAGTGAGGGTGAGTGAAGGGCTGAAGGTGAGTGTGACTGTGAGGATGAAGTTAAGTGAGGGGCTGAGGGTGAGTGTGCTGTGAGGGTGAGGGTGAGTGAGGGGCTTAGGGGATTGTGGCTGCAAGGGTGAGGGTGAGTGAGGGCGACCTAAAATGCCGACCTCTGCTTCTCATAGACGCTGCATGCACGAGCAGTACCTGCAGCCCTCACTCACCATAGCTCGCCTCCCGTCGTTCGACGCGCCGGACGGCTGCTTTGGTAACTGCAGTGTATTCTATGGGATACGTACGTTTCGAGCGCAGCGTCTAGATGGCATTCCACCGTACCATATCCACAACTGAGGTAATCCTAGTAACGTTGTTCCGGAATGACCATCTCAGTCATGAAGGCGAAGCCAATCAAGCCGATCCACCTCTCCTCCATGTGCCCAAAATGCCGAGAGAGAAAACAAGCGGAAAAGAGGTGACTGCCAACTAAATCGCGTCTCGCGCCGTCAAATTGCTCTAAAAAATTTTTTTCGCATATTTTTTTTTTGACACTCGTTTTTAATTAAATTGTTTAAAAAATCTTTTCTTTTTTCTTTTAGGGGTTCTTTGGGGCCCTGCAGTCCTATTTAAGCGTCTACCTTTTTTACGGTTTCCACGTCTCTTGTTGTTCGGGCAACCCAGCGTGCATGTGAGAGTAACTAAATATCAGTGCGTCATATCTTAACCGGACGACGCGGAAACTACCTCCTCCTACAGGGGCGTTCCGTGGTGTCGAACGCGCGCGGCATCTGACGAAATCGTGGCGTCATTGGTCCTGGTCAGCTGAGGAGAAGAGCTGCCCCGTTCCCGGGCAGCTCTCTCTCCTCGGCCTCATCTCCTTTCCCCGTCTTCCCCTCCCTCCCCACATTCCTCAGTCACCGCGGTGCAGGGGCGCAGGAAAAGAGGGGGACAGAGGACTAGTACGTCATAAAGGAGGTTATTTTTGCTTGTTTTTGTAATTTTAATATGCCTATAACTCTTAAAATAAAGCGAATTTCAAGAAAAGTGAAAGTTCACTAAGTTACTACGTTCAGTGCGCTCAGGTTTGGTGCAAACTAAAAAGCAGTAAAAGTCGCTGCAGGCCGGGCCACTTTAAGGCAGCTTGCTTTGAGCTCTACCCACTATCCTTTCAATCCAAGCCAATCAGAGCTCGGCTTTGTGTTGCCATCACCGCAACTCCTGCGCAAGAAGAAGATGACTTGCTCTCTGCATAGCCTAAGGCATGGGGTCGACACATCCGCTACACAGGGCCCGCATTTCGGCCTCCCATGAGACCGTTTCATGCGGCCCTCAACACGACACCACAAAAGCCAAGCCCCCCTTTTTTCCTCGCTTTTCACACAAACTTAATACCTCACCCCACCCCCCCCCCCCACTCCCCGCGACTTGCTGTGCGGCCCCCTTCGTGTCGGCTTCAGTGACAACTTGGCCCTCGCTACGAAAGGTTGCCAACCCTTGGCCTAAAAGGTGTCGTCTGCTCCTTAGAAAATGTTTCTTTTTTTTTTTTTAGGTGCGGACTCATTCACATATAAGTCTCTTCTTGTTTTATGCTGCACGGGCATTCAAAAATGCTCCCAACGTATCTTATTGGTGAAATGGGGGAAAGGAGAGTTTGACAGCAGCACTAGTATTGCTTCCTTCATTTGCTGTTAATTATCATAATTCACGAGCATTGTTTCAGACACAAATAATTCAGCTAAGATACAGAGGCTCTATTGTGCCAGGGGCATGGGCTTTTAGATTTGTCACCATTCAGAGAAGAGGCTGTGTGCTAGGTAATGAGTGTAAATTTTCAGTGAACTCTATTCAAGCTCGCTCGAACCAGTACTATGTTGCAAATGTCGTCTAGTTGTAGGCTCCAGCTATTTTTGATGGCCTTTCTTTGCGGATTCTCCTTGCAGAAGCGGTCCAGTCTTTTGATCGGCCATCCCAGCTGCTGTGCGCCTACTCGCGCCAGTCCACAGTCAAGATCTACAGGGTGGGAGGGGTGCCAGCTGTGTCCTACAAGGAGAGCAGCAATGGACTGGACGAGGACGCGCGACACGGCGGCAGCAGTGCGGAGCAGAACATGGCCACCGGTGAACTGCTCGACTCTAACACGACCGAACGCTGTCCCCGCAACTCCCACTTCTGCTACTCCCTCTGGCAGGAGGACCCGGTCAACAAGACGATCATCGTTGTCACTCAGGGTTAGCATTGGCACAACTGTGCAAGGGATTGTGTCTATCTAATAGATTTTATGGAATATTGACAAAGTATTTTCACATGTATGTATTTGTCTAAAATCCCCCTAAAAGAAAAAAAGAGAAAAAATTTCGAACTTTTTTAAAAAATGTTTTTGTTTACACAGAAAACAAAGCCTCTCAGGATCAGTTCTTGTAGCTTCCACCTCCCTTCCTTTTCCAATCGGGTGCAGTGAGGCAATGGATATTTTCTAATATTAGAAAATTTACAAGCTGTGATAGCTCTTTTGCCATTCATACAAGTAACCGTGAAAGATATATTTTTTACTGTCAAGGGCAAACAGTTGTAATTATACAGTGTGCAAATAGTTGTTCTAGTCAAATAGCACAGTGGCATTTGTAGCTTCATCACTGCAGACAGATTCATTATTTCTGACTTTCTTTGTGCTACGAAGTATATGAATGGCATAGTGCTATTCAATTAGAAAAGCTTTTTGTATGGCTGTAGTTTTAATTCTAGAGCAGTGAAACACATGATGGTGCTTATTTTTCACTCATGAAAGAAGTGCCTCACTTTGTGGCTGAGTAACTGGGAAAGTGGAGCTCAAAACAATGAGAGGAGGGGAGGAAAGCTGGAAGAGAGCAGGGGTTGACCATTGTACATTATACTACTCTACTACACCTCCATACTGTACTACCAAAACAGGGGTCCTTATTGAAGAGACCGCCCAGAAATATGTGGTGCCCCGCCGTCTGCTTGACATATTACGGAAATCAAGTGTAGGTCACATGAAAGAGTATCCATCAGTAGAAGTTCATGTTGGTTTATTTTTGGGGATTTTAAAATGCAAAGATGACAGGAGACAGACGACAAAACAAAGTACATGTCCACCTTGTTTCTTGTTCGTTTTATTGTTGGTTTTTTAGGGGCGAAGCTCCTTAGGGTCTAGCCTTGTCCGTCCATCCGTCCAGCTTCCGTGCTCACATCAATTTCCATCCCATCTGTCTTCTTAAAAAAAAAGAAAAAATGTTTGCGCAGGCAACAGGATTTGAACCTGTGCGGGGAGACCCCAATGGATTTCTAGTCCATCGCCTTAACCAGTCGGCCACTACTGCGGGACGAGTAGGGGCTCTGAGATGTGGTAGTAACTCAAGAGCTGGGGTTTCTGTCATGGATGAAACGTTGCATGTAGCCGCTCAACGTCTATGCAGGAGAGGGCGCTGCGGTGAAATGCGTATATAATCGCGTTAAACTTTGGCGCTGCGGTCAAATGCTCAAATGCGTATATAACCACGTTCCATACCACACATTCTCTTTCTGACATGGATCATTCCCACGGCTTCTAGCGGATCCAAGCTGATCCGCTAGAAGAACCACTGGCTCTGCATTTCACCGACCATAAAGCAGTAATAATGAAGTCGAAATGCAACCCGGAACTCAGCACTACCTATGAGCAATAAAAAAAAATCAGCACCATCAGTGCTACCTATGAACAATAAAATCTGTATCATCAGCACCACCAGAACTTCGCCCCAATCAACATCATTCACCACATAAAGATGCGGTCATTTTTTTTTTTGGGGGGGGGGGGGGGGAGGGGAGGGAGAGGGAGGGGAGGGGAGGGGATTGGAGGGGAGGGTGAAGAGAGGGAAAGGAGAGGGAGGGGAGGGGGGAATCTGCACTCGCAGAATGGATCGTGCCACCTCCAACACGAATGAAGTGCCCTAGTTGGACCGAGCGTACATCGAAAGAGCCCCACAATTCCCCACGCTGCGCGGTGCCATGTGGGATAGCCTCGAGAGATAATCCAGCAAGCAAGGTTGGCGAATATCACAGGTTGACAATGGACGTGCAAGATTTTGCTACAAGGAGAAATAAATTTGCTGAAGCTTATAAATAGGGTTCTGTGATTTCGGATAAATCCAATAAAATCCGAAAAACACTCACCGGTAAATTTTTTTAAATATTTCATATCATCTGAAAAAAGTTAAATTTAAAAATCACAGTGACAAAAAAAAACAGTTTTTGTACAAATAAGTTTGGTCAGAGCACAGGTTCTGCGGTCATCAGAGAAGGCCTCCACAAAATCCTTCAAAATCTCGTAGTATTGACCAAAGAAGGTTACCGTTTATCCCGTCGGGGTTCGTTCAGGACAATGGGGTATTGTAAGTCTGGGTCACGACACAAACCACTGTTTTTGTTTCTTAGAGGGTATAGAATCGTGATTGATAACTGTGAAAGCTAATGAACTCTTAGATTTCATAGGAGGGACAGCTGAGGCTTCTCACCACTCCACCTCGTGCAGCCGCAAAAAAATCAATAGAATAGGATAAAAAAAAGGCCTTTTAATGGTTACATTAAAAATTCAATTATTAAAATTTTCTTTTTTCAAGTTTTTTGTGGGACAGTTAGTATTACTAAAGACAAGGACGCAATGTAACGTGGTAGATGTGCATTCTAATAAATCTAGGGCAGGGTTATACCTACCGGTTAATATATATTTTTATTTTCCATCTTGACAATTTGGAAACATAGCAAAAATACGGTAAGCTCCCTACTTCGAAGAATTGGTAATCTAACAAAAATAAACTCCGATAAACTCCGGATATTCGGCAAAAAATAAACTCTGAAAAGCACCTTCCGAATTTTGCGAGAAATAAACTCGGAAAACATGGAATCCTACTTATAAGCTTTCTTGAGGGACTCTCTGAACCTCGTGTGATTTCACACTGAGGGCCTTTCTGGCCTCCAGCGTGCCACCCTAGTGTCGTCTGTTGTCGCACAAGCAGTGACCTCGGAAGGATGTTGCAGCTCTTAAGTTTGCTGCATTCTCATTACCTGGCCCTGTCACTGGAGTACACCGGTTAAACAAGACGAGTAGTGGGCCATTATTCAAAATGTCAAAAAATTTCAGACATCGTCTTAGCTTCTGGTGTGGCAACTTGCAACAAACCTTTGCTGCAAAGCACTACCCGAGGCGTTACTTTTAAATAAAATGTAAAAAAACAACAAAAACAGTAAAGGTTGCGTAGGCATACTCTGCACCTCTCGTATGTCATCAAAGGTTTAGTGAGCCCTGATCATGCAGGTTGCTGGGGGACATCAGGGGAAGTGGACTGCCAGTCATCAAACTGCACTTCCACCAAGAAGCCTTCCAAGGTGCTCAACAACACCATGTTCTGCTGCTGTTTGGGGGACTTCTGCAACGTCAATGTCACCGAGCAGTTATGTGCCTTGGACGACGACAACACAGAGATAGACCTTCGTAAGTGCTGCTAATGCTTTTGCTAGACAAAGAAGCGAATCCGTGCAGCTTGCCTAGCAACTGCTGTTCACTTTTGCACGAAAACGTTTTTTAGCATTCCTGTCGCAGCTTAGGAAGCCATTCCAACCATGGTATGAGGGCAGTACTCTCGACCTCCCTCGAAGTAGTGTTTATTTTGTTCAGCGCAGAACACAAATACCAAGCACTGTCTCTTAAAAATCTTGCATCAAGCTTTGGTTTCGATTGGTTTCGAAAGAAAGAAGAAACCTAATTGAGAACAAGACTAGCTTTGCTGCCTTGGCAAAGACTGCATGATGAATGATCCTATTTCGAAACACTTAGCCATTTGTTTTATGTAAAAATTTGAGACAATGTGCCTACAGTGACCACCTTTGATAAGTTTCTTAGAACGTGCCAACATTACTAGGTTACCTCAGTTTTGGAACTCTCGCGAGAGGGGGGAAGGGAAGGGGAGGGGGCAGGGGGTCCATCCCTTGCTCACTCCAGTCCACCTCCTGCATTTCAAGTGCCATCTTGATTTTCGTTTGAACACTGTGTCTTCCATAGAGTATGGTAAAGTGCCATCTAGACGCTGTGCTTCGAGGCATACACATTTCATAGAACACACCGCAGTTAACTTAACAGCCGTCTCCCCAAAGCGGTGGCATGTCGAACAACGGGAGGCGGGCCGTGGGGAGAGGGGTACTATTCGTGCAAGCAGCGTCTACGGGCAGTTGTGTAACTGATGGCAAATTCAACTGGTCGTTTTGGAGCGCGCCGGATCAGTAGACCAGATCCGAGATGGAGCACGCGATCTGAACGAAGTCGCCCTGCCTCCGGAACCCCAGTGGAACATGGTCATTTCTCCGGGATCGGTGAATACCTTCCCGTCATTCACCTTCCTGGGGATCCCTTCCTGCGGTTCTGGATCTCGAAGCACATGTTTTGCAGTCGTGGCGCTAACCACACATGTTCAACGCACGAGCGAATTTAATCATGATGTGAAAGATGCATGTCGATAGCGATGTGCATCAGCGTAGCCCCCTTGCCTCTTCATCAGAATACTCATGAACGGTGGCCAAGTACGTCTTGGTTTTCGGCCTCTTCTGCCCAGGCGAAAATCAGTCCACTTCTAGCTGGATTATGGAACTAGAAATGAGGCGGTCCAGCTGGATTCAGCAGGACCCAGCTGGATTCCAGCGGGACCCAGCTGGAATCCAGCTGGACTGCCTCATTTCCAGTTCCATAATCCAGCTGGATGTGGACTGATTTTCGCCTGGTCGAGAGGTCCGAAAAAGCAGCCAAATTCTTGCGGGACATACAAGCATTCCTCGTCGTTGCTGCTATGCTCGGCGACAAGTTTTCTTGGCAAAGCAGTAGAGAGGAGAGCCTGTACACAGCTTTATTCAGTGCTCAAAATGGGAGAGGGAACGCGTGCCTGTACCCTCCACTGCATTGCCAAGAAAAGTTGTCGCCAAGTATAGTTGAGCCGCTGCTGCTGGAGAAGCTGCTCGAGTAACTTGACAACGAAATCGTCATAAGCAGCAGCAGCAGTAAAGCAGGCGGCCATTGCAGAATTCTTTTGAGGTGAGATGCCCGGCAAAAAAGAAAGTCACGTGTGCTGCGCTGAGTGCTAGCCAGGCTGACTTCGATCGAATCCGTGAAAATCGGTGGAGTGACTTTTTGTTTATCCTGATTGAGATCAGGAGTGGGAGCTGATCTAAAATGACGAATGGAAGACGTCCGTCAGGATTCCAATCGCCTAGTAAAATATGCGCAGCTCTAAAGCGACCAGTGGAATTTGCCATGAGCTAATCTAGTAACATTGGAATATGCTCGCACGAGACACTATAGTCCAGAGGTGGCTTTTGTGGCTGTGATGATTTTGCACTGTAAGGACTAATTAAAAGTGATGCAACAATTTTAACTTGAAAAAATTTGCAGTTTTTAATTTTTACGTTGTTTATCTTACAAAAATTTTCTTGAAATATTGTAATTGTAATTCCGCTGCACGATGCCAAAGCAAAGAACGGGAATATTTCACGATTTGCAGCCGTGGGGTTACGTGCCATGGGAACTAAAGGCTTGTTCACACCTTGCGACTGACTACAACCGACTGAGGCAAGACCTGTTTCAAGGCTCTTGTGACCGCTTATGATGAGCTCCGCAGCAGTGTACTTGGTTGTAAACCGTTGCTAAAGCCTCAAAAACCGGTCCGGTTTACGCAAGCTTGTGACTGGGCCCCTGAAAAGGTCCTTTGCATTCGAACAAACAGCAAAGTTGTTATGCAGGCACCTTAAAAAACTATGTGTCTCAAGTTTTCTTTCAATCTTATTGGTAGGAGCGTAGACCCTCCTGTTGCGTTGCGCCGAGGGGTAGGAAAGGGCAAGAGTGGAGAGAAACTAGCAAAAGTGACGTCATCAGCGGGGTCAGCTGACCTTTGCTCACCACTAAGCTGGCACACCAGAAACCTAGCTGTGTTTGGAGATTTCTGTTTTCCCTTGTCCCTCTTGTTCCCCTTCTCCAGGGATTAGTTTCAGTCAATCGTTATAATCGATTATCGTTGTATCTGGACTGGAAACTGAGCGTTTCTAGTCAAACTGTAGAAACTGATCATTATAAGCAGTACATCGTTATATATTGTATCATTGTAAGTGGATTGCACTGTATATATATATATATGATGAACCTATTGTCACATAGGCTACGCATGCGCTGGGATACATGCCCTTCAACCCGTTTACATAAATTTATAAAAAAAACAACAACATATCTTAGCATTTTACAATGTATTCGAAGTGTCGCTGACGCATTGCCATACATAGGCTATGTATTACACTCGGCGGATGCGTAGCCGATGTGATAATGGGTGTATCTTCTATCTTGTTTCTCCAAATGCAGTTGAGAGTAGCGCCTGTGTTTGTCTTCCCTCTCGTGAGTTCATCTTCTTAGCAGCTTTAACCCCAATTCAAAGCATTCATCACTAACTAGCTACCGACAACGAGTATTTTGGAGTTGAGAATGGTGTGGAGACACACCAAAACGTCAATTGTTTTACTACATAGGACAAAAAAAAGAACTAGCGTGCATAGGCAAGAGTGGTTTTCAATTCTTTGATCCGAGACATGACAAGGAGCAACTACTACCATAATTGTTTGACCGAAGTCCAAACATTGTTGCATGGCCCGTTTAAAATTCACTTAAACTTACTTTGCTACCTAAAAAGTTGTCGTGAACATTTCAGGTACTGGGTGAGACAAATATATTTTTGAATGCTAAGGATGTGATTACCATTGAGTCAGTCAGTAGGTTGAAGTGATACATTGGTCTGGAGGCCAGTGAAGGCCACTTTTTATTATGAGTGAAATATATTGAACAACTCTTACTACTAACATATTTTTAATAATTTAGCAATTGCCTCAGTGCATTATTTACGAGAAAGCAGGCACATATATATGTGTCTTTTAATAAGCTTGCAGCTGTGTTGAAGAATCCTACGTTGCAGGCACGTAGCCAGGATATTGTTTCGGGGGGGCCTGCCCATGACAAAATGCTGTATGAGGGGAAGGGGGAGAGGAGGCCCCAGCAAAATGGAAGATTTGGGCGGGGGGGGCGGCGGGCAGGGCGAGCGTGGGCGGGCTGGGCTTCATGGGCCTCTCCCTGGATATGTGCCTGCTATGTTGTCCATACTTCTTGTTAGTTCCCACAGTCTTGAATCTCTATCGAGCGCTTTCTCATTTAATTCTTTGTTCTAGATGTTTGTGTGAACATCCATTCGATAGGACTCTGAGCTAGCTACCTTTATGAATTGCCCACATTTTTCCGCACAATCCTCTCTCTCTGCTGCAGCCTATTTTAATGACGAACTCATCCCCGTATGCATTTGACCCGAGATGCCTAAATCGAAGGAAAGACTTGGATGAGTTGCAACTCACTTGATTGATGAAAGTGTTTCATCTTGAAGGGTTGCAAGTTCGATGCCACCAGAACGACTTGCTCACTAAGCTGCGTTATAAGTAGGGCTCTGTGTTTTCAGTGTATAGACTGATAAATCCTGAAAATTAACCCCGAGTGAATTTTATCGAAATCGGGGAAAGCCGAAAATTCTCAAATTAAAGCTGACCTCGAATAATACAAATGCAAGCTAAATATTAAAAATGCAAATGCAATAACAAAAACGCAATCTCCCTCCTGCCAGTGTCATACCGCGGAAGTTGGCGCATGCTGCACGTGACCGACTGAAAGGGGTGCACCTTAATTGCTTTAGATCCTCCCGATGGCCATCGCAATCAATTTTTTACGCTTGAAACGTTATGCTAAAGACGGGTTCTTTTCGCGTTTCACGGAGCAGCGGAGCAGTTGAGGGCGGATCAGGGCAACCAAACGATCGTTGTCATCGTGGTGGTCTGCGCCCTGGTGACGGTGTTCTTCGCCGCCGTCGCTCTCGTGGCGCACCACTGCATGGTCGATCCCTCGGTTCAAGCCGGGGCTCGACTCAGCCCATCTGATGGAGGCACCGCAGATGCAGTCTCCCACCCTAGATCTGGACAGCCTCAAGATGCAGGTGAGCTGCGCCAGACATTTTGTAACACCCCGCTTCCCGGCGCCGACCCTTTAGGCTGAGTGAACTATCGCTGCCAAATTTGTCCTTGTATAGAAAAGAATATGTGATGCAGGAGTGTCGTGTCCATAATATAGTTTCTCATCAAAGTTAGTTACTGCTACAATCTTGGAGGAGAAAGTAAATATCTGCGGTCGGCAGGGGGCGAAAGCGATTGTATTTATTTCCATGTCGAGCAGTCTTCTAAGAGAGTTGTCGAGGGTGCCTCCAAGGAGTATGCCACCGAAGGGGAGCATCGAGGACTTTTGGTGAATGTGCTGAGAAAACTGCGTGTTGGTGCTGTGCAGGAAATGATTGGTAAGGGGCGCTATGGCACCGTGTGCAAGGGATCCCTCAACGACCGTACCGTGGCCGTCAAGATCTTTGCTCAGCATCATCACTTGTACTATGCCAACGAAAAGGACATCTACAAGCTGTTCCGCATGGACTACCCGTTTTTGCCCCGGCTCATTGGTAAGTGGGCCACCGTCCGAAAATCTGTTGTTGTTGTTAATCGTGTTGTTGGCACATGTTTCACTATAGAAGAACCCAGTGTGGAGGAAGATGTAAGTGGCCAAAAAGGGCTGTCTACGAGGTGCGATCAGAACGTTCAGAGTCTGATTTTGTAGCGTGAAAAAGAGGGCAGCATGGTGATGTGCCTGCAGCAGTCGAAGGCAGGGACCTTCCTGCGTCATTACGCCAAAGGACGTCGTTCCATAAACAGTTGGAGCTGTGCTACACGAGTTTGTTTGACCACGTGCACAAGCAAATGGCGATTTCGTCATAGGCTGCAAACCAAAGCGAGAGCGAACATCAATTTTGCATTGAACTCGGCTAAAACAGAGACCTTTGAAATAATTTGGAAGGCTTATGTCAAAAAGCGGCAAAGGCGTCGAAGTGTTTTGAGTGGCACCCGCACTTCAAGAATGACAGATTCGCGTACGTCACTGAAGTCAAGGGAGCTCGGAAAAGGTCGCCTTACCTCTTCGTCTTCCAATGATGTTCCATTCTTGAAGCTCGAGTGCCACGTAAAACACTTACTTAAGACGCGGCAGCCTGCTGAATCATTTCAAAGGTCTCTGTTTTATGTTTGCAGAGTTTGACGCCAGAATCTACGTTTGCTCTCGCTCTGGTTTACAGTCTACGGTGAAATTGCCATTGTGCCCGTGCAGAGTGGTCACAAAACTCGCGTAGCACAGCTACAAATGTTCACAGAACGACGCTCTTTGGCATAACAAGACACGAAGGTCCCTTCCTTCGACTGCTGCCCGCATCACCGGCCTGCCCTCCCTTTGTATGCTACAAAATCAGTCTCTGAAATTCTTGATCGCACCTCGTAGATGTGTTGATTGTGGCATTGCGCTACCGCCCCCCGCTGAAATAAAACTTTGAGGTGTTACTTGAGTTGAGTCGGCACCTCACGTCAGCTACCGAAGCGGGTGCGGGGCTACAATTAGACGCAACCCAGCTAAAAACTGCCATTAGATTCCAATTGGAATTTCCAATTGGTACCAGTTAGGTTTTGGGATAACCGATTAGTCACTGCAATGGGAACAATGGGAACCCATTAAGTTTCAACTGGAATTTTTTTCCAATTGGTAAGACCAATTGGCCAGTGTGCTTCCAATTGGAACCCACTAAAACCAGATTGGTTCCAATAAAAACCAGTTAGAATTCCAATGGGATCTAATGAGAATTTTTAGCTGGGAAATGCTCATGCCGGCTCTCAACAGGGACTCATGTTCAGTCTGTGAGAAAGTATGAGCCCCAGCCGAGCGCTGACGTGGTGCTTTTATTCAATTTGCGCCCCATGTTGACGTAGAAAATCTAGTACTATATCCTTTATGTAGAAAGGGTCGGTTGAGCGCCTGGCATGGAATCCCAGGCGAAAATCAGTCCACTTCCAGCTGGATTATGGAACTGGTTCCAGCGGGGAAATGAGGCAGTCCAGCTGGCTGGAATCCAGCTGGACTGCCTCATTTCCAGCTGGGACCAGTTCTATAATCCAGCTGGAAGTGGACTGATTTTCGCCTGGGATGGCAGATTTATTTTATGCATTAAGGGGGTACATCCCCCGGGAGGGTCAACTTTCGAACCCTTGGCTTTAAATTAATGAAATTTACACGGTAGGCTGGTGGTCATGCTGGAGGGTGCGTAACCAAATTTCAGGTCTGTCGGGTAAATGGGAAGGAAATTAGAGCACCTTCTATCAGCAACACGCCTACATTGTTTAGTTAATCTATCGTTGGAAAACTATCGCAATATTCAAGATTTTTATTTGCTAGATATGTAGCAGAATGCCTAGGGGTGCGCCTATGGAGAGTTATTTGTAAAAAGTCATTTATTTCTACAAATTTTTTCTTCTGCAAAATTTGTCAACTTTTGGTCTTCTGTGTCTTCGACAAAATGTCAACATTTTTTATAAAAGACATCCGTAAAGTGACAAAACAATTCCATAGGCGCATTCCTTATTAAATTTCAGTCAGAAAAAGTGAAGAACGAGCCTTCCCTGTATTGCCATTATCAAACGATAGATTGACTAAAATGGAATTTATACCAAAAAGTGGAACGGAGAAAAATGCGTTCAAAGTGCTCCAAACTCTACCTTTTCTTCAGCTTCTGTGAACAGAAAATAATTTATAAAAAAATCAGCAGAACCCATCCTTTGGGAATGATTATCTATGTTAATGCGAATAGCATCAAACGGTGCGGAGTTATGCGCGTTCGTCAGGTGGCCGGCACACTCTAGATACGCCAGCCCACTCTTGAGGCGATTCTAAATTTGTTGACACTTTCACAGCCCTGCGCACGATCTCCGCAGCCCAGCACGTGCGTTTCTGTCACTTAGGAAGGCGAGCAAAGCACGCGCCATACGCACAAACACTCAAAATGGTACCGACCAGACTTTCTGGCGTCTCAGCTAGTCTCAACCAACGGTACTCTAAACGGTTGTTTATATCTTTACCATAGGACGCGCTTTACAGCGCTGTCACAGCTACCGGTGCGCGCGCGTTCCATGCACGAGGGCTCATTCCGCTCTCGTGAGGCTGAGCACGGCCGCTACATCACCCTCTCCCGAGCGCGGGGAGAGGGTGAGCTAGCGGCCGTGCTCAGCCTCACGAGAGCGGAATGAGCCCTCGTGCATGGAACGCGCGTGCACCGGTAGCTGTGACAGCGCTGTAAAGCGCGTCCTATGGTAAAGATATAAACAACCGTTTAGAGTGCGTTGAATGACTGCCTTCATAGCTCTGTGGTTAGCGCGTCTGCCTGCTGATCAAAGGGTCAACGGTTCGAATCCCAGCCGGCGCCGGTCTTTTTTATTTATTTATCGACCCGCGGCGTAAGAGGTTAGATAGCCAGACAGATAGATAGATACATAGACGAAAAGTGCGTGAAGTAGCCAAAGAATGCTATTCGCATTAAAATTAACTATGCTGTGTAAACTTATGAAACTTGCTGGGAATACTCTCTAGATGTTGGTAGATGTAAATATGTCATTTTTCAAAATCAACTTTTTTTGCAGAAATTTTTTTTCTGGGTAGTGTCTCCCCTTAAACAACTTACAGCTTGCGGCGGCCACTAGCTAATGTCGAGCGTCTGTGCAGGCTTTGGCTTTACTCACGCACGTAATTTGTCCCGTGCAGGGGCGGACGAACGCGTGGGACCCGAAGGGCGGCGAGAGTGGCTGCTGGTGCTCACGTATGCGCCAAGGGGCAGCCTCCAGAGCCAGCTCAGAAAGGCACCACCGACTGGGCGGGCCTCTGCCGCATGGCCCAGTCCATCACCAGGGCCCTGGCATTCCTGCACGGCGAAGGTGGGTTTCTTGCCTCGTCAGCCTCGAGGCCGGTTGCTTTCCCAGGCGAAAATCAGTCCACTTCCAGCTGGATTATGGGACTGGAAATGAGGCAGTCCAGCTGGATTCCAGCTGGACCAAGCTGGACCCCAGCTGGACCCAGCTGGAATCCAGCTGGACTGCCTCATTTCCAGTTTCATAATGCAGCTGGAAGTGGACTGATTTCTGCCTGGGTTTCCAAAGTGGGTCTGGTGTTCTTCGGATGGCACGAGTCTACGAGTACTTTTTGCACAATAGGTAGTAGGGTCTGTCCCTTTGCGTCGATTGTTAGTGTCGGCAAAAGTAGCCCTTCCTGCTGTAGTGCTCGTCTAGATTCCCTTGGTAAAAAAAAAAATAAGTGAAAAAGTGTCAAACATTTTTTGCATTCTTTGGCTCGTCGTCTTTGTAAGAGGCGTGCACGCACGTCATGTTAGCTATCATCGTGGTGGCCTTGCTGCTGCATGTGTACCTTGTGCAGCATACATTTCGAACCACAGGATTTGTTTTTCTTGGGACGAACGAGTAACAGTAACCCCCAGCATGGTGCGGGGACGGCGCATTCGAGCCATGTATAGCAAATACTGATATAGAGAAGATATGGACGTAGAGATGGAAACTTCATGAATGCTTGTAGGAAGGCTTAAGGAATCCAAAGTACTGATTATGGTGAACAAGACTAGTGCAGTAGTTTTTTTCTAAAACAGTTGACTTTATTATGAGAGCTTTTGCATTGTAGGCACCAACATAGCATTGTACCTACAATGCTTTAGAGAAACAAAAGAATGTCTGAATACTCAGTAGTTCTTGTCAGGTATGAGTGTATTATGGGGCATGTTATAAGCTTCTTTCATAAGGTTTTCCATGAGACCATTAACTAGTTTCTCAAATATTGAGTTCTCTCTATACACGGGCTGCTAAGTAGGCTCCCCTTTATGCCATCCTTACTTTAATGTTGTCGAATGTTGGACTTCTAAAGCAGTCTCATTTAATCAACTGCTTCCTCTCGTATTTAATCTCTTTCAGAAAAGAACAAGCCTTGCATAGCACATCGAGATCTCACATCACAGAATGTTCTGGTCAAGGACGATGGCAGCTGTATGCTGCGATTTTGGCTTTGCCATCCGTATCTCAGGCTCCAAGTACATCCGCAACGGGGAGGAGCAGCACGCTGAGACCAACTCTCTTGCCGAGGTACACTCATCGGCCTTTGTCATTGACAAACTGAGGCAGAACCCTTTACACTAATGCAATCACTTTTTAGCTAGTCAAATTTCTGGGTAGTTCATACCAGTGTGTTTGTGCAGCGAATATTTATGTTGTAAGCTTCGTATTGGGCAGCTTTTTCAGAGGTGGTAACATACCGTATAATCGCGTGTAAGGGCCGCACCCAAGTAAGGGCCGCTCCCTCGTATTTAGGACAAAGTATTGGGAAAAAAAAATTACAGAAATTATTCGCGTATGTGTTGCACCCCTTGTTTCTGAGGCGCGCCGACTGTAATGCCATGTTTCTATGAATATATATCGCTAGGTGGCGCTAGCCACCGCCCAAGCACATAGCGGCATGTGTCCGCATCCTTGATACAGTTGAACCTTGATTTAACGAAGTCGTCTTTTGAGCCGAAACTTTCGTTATATTGCAAGTTTCGTTAGACCGAGGTTTTGGTTTTTTAGCATTACAAGTGGTCTGCTAGGTTCCCAAAGCTCCCCAATTGTCTCACATCTAGCAAGTGAGCGTTTACAAATAAGATTCCAGTACAAAATGTGGCTGTAATAGAAGAATGCAGTTCATCGACCCGCATTTTGTACAGTTATGGGAGTAGTGCCTAGCACCGTAGGAGAGCGTGCAGTCGGGAAAGCAAAACGAAACCAATACACCACCGCGGAGCGGACCATTCGTAATTGCCGACAGATGGCGCCACGTGGAATACAGTATTATGTAAACTATTCAATCCGACTGACAATTGAGTCCGGA
Organism: Ixodes ricinus; assembly: GCA_037355805.1. Taxonomy (NCBI): domain Eukaryota; kingdom Metazoa; phylum Arthropoda; class Arachnida; order Ixodida; family Ixodidae; genus Ixodes; species Ixodes ricinus. Next base: position 39,729 of record JAZHYW010001418.1, read on the forward strand.
TTCTGGAATGAAGGCTTTTCCGACCAGTGCAGCCGAGCGCGCTCATGTACTTTCATTTAGGAATGTGGATACAGATATTTTCTTTTAATCCGTGTATGGGCCACACCTCGAAAATTTGCTTTCAAATTGGGAAGAAATAGTGCGGCCCTTACACGAGTTTATACGGCTACTTGTCAAGAGTTGAGAACTGTTCAATAGATGTGGCATTCATCCACAGTTCTGAATTGTGCTTGTTTAATACTTTCATGCACACAACATTTGATTGGTTTTGCTCTGAAAGAAAACATGCTACCATTGTCTATCATTTACAGTTACAATGAATTTAATTAGCTCTCATAACGAGTTCTCTTCGTTCATCAAAAAGAAGTGTCATAAAACTTGTGAACAGTGTCAGACTATTTGTCATAAGATGCTACACCAAATACAAATCCGAAGAAACTAAGTGTCAGAGCAAAACATCAGTCGCAATCTGGGGCTGTCCTGGCTTCTTATCTTGCAAGCACAATCCTTTCTTTGCCCGTCCGGGCTGGCTTGCCAGAAACGGCATCTTATTTAAGACCGTGTGAAAGGATGCCTGCAAAGCCTGAGTTACGCGAATGCTTGAGACGCGACTTCACGTGCCGATCCACTCGTGCACTAGCTTTGGCAACGCTTTCTTTCATGCAGTCTTGACTAAGGCTCTGTTCCCAGCAAGCCGGTTCTGGTTTGCCATGTTTTTACTCTGTTGGTCGTCGTCTCTGGTGTCTATAGAACTTTTGCAAAAATTCCAAAAGCCCGCGTGTGCCACGCGACGATTATCGGAGTGCTCGATACGCTCGTCCCATCGTCTTTCCTCCCACTACTACCGGCATACGCGAGCGGGCGCAAGTTACCGAGGCAATACCATTCGAGCAGGCAAGCCAGGCAAGCGCACGCAAAGGCGGGAGGGGTGTCGCGTTGGCTGCTGCGACGGCTGCTGACGGCAGCTGCCGCGACTCGCGCACAGTCCCGGAGGCGCAACGAGAAAGTGCACTGTTTGTACCTTGGGTTCCCAAAATGCCCTGCCGTCGTGGCACTGCATGCATTGCAAGGGTCCTATTGGGCTCTGCTTTGCAGGTGGGAACTCTCAGGTACATGGCTCCCGAGGTGCTCGAAGGGGCACTCAACCTGCGGGACTGCGAGTCCTCGCTGAAACAAGTGGACGTCTACGCGCTAGGATTGATCCTTTGGGAAATTGCAACACGCTGCTCCGATCTCTACCAAGGTACGTGGCACGCTCAACAAGATGGGCAGCAACTGGACCAGCCCACGAAGCGAGCATACTTAAAGGGGCCATGAAACGAATTTTGGGCTGGAATAAATCAATTTAGATTGGGATTTTTCTAATAGCACATCGTTCAGTGGGCCAAAAGAAAAAAAGTAGAAAATCAAAAGCCTGACTTTCGGTACGAAAATTTGAAAACACAGCAGACTATTTCGTACCTCCTTCCCTTCGTCAGCTTTCTGCCTTTTCACCGTGATACATCTACGGTCCCCGGAGCGCGTCACCGGGTCCAAACGCACGTCACATGACACCGGACCTCACTTATTCCCTTCACCCCTAAGCTGATATTGCGGTGGAAGCTACACGCTGCGGGTGCGGGACCAATCAGCCACCTTCCTTTCACAACCTGACCTCATTCTCTGCACGTGGGTATGCGCGAGAGAGCGTGATCACGTGGTAAAAGTGTGGCTGGCCCAACGAACACGTTGCTTCCACAGCACGGTCAGCTTTGGGGTGAACGGGGTGGGGAAAGCAACCTTTGTCTGAATTTTGAGCGACGGGCTAAATTCCTCAGGGTAGAATGGCTGTGTCCTAGTACACAAACGAGGGTCCGAGCAAGAGGGGACTCCCACTTTCTGTCTTCTTGAACTGTATGGTACAATGCGTGATTTATGAGTTGAGGAGGAAAGCTAAACAGGAAAAAGTTGGAAAATCGTTTCATGACTCCTTTAATCTGCGTGCAACTGTGTTCATGGTTGAGCCTCGGTGCTTTCCAACTTCCTCTTTTAGGGGCGAAGCTCCTTAGGGTCTAGCCTTCTCCGTCCGTCCGTCCGGCGTCCGTGCTCACATCGATTGCCATCCCAACTGTCTTCTTAAAAAAAGAAAAAATGTTTGCGCAGTCGACAGGATTCGAATTTGTGCGGGGAGACCGCAATGGATTTCTAGTCCATCGCCTTAACCACTCGGCGACGACTGCGGGACGAGTAGGGGGCTGCGAGATGTGGTAGTAACTCAAGAGCTGGGGATGTCATGGATGAAACGTTGCATGTAGCCGCTCAACGTCTATACAGGAGAGGGCGCTGCGGTCAAATGCGTATATAATCGCGTTAAACTTTGCATGCATTGGCTCAACGTTTATAGACGAGAGGGCGCTGCGGTCAAATGCTCAAATGCATATATAACCACTTTCCATACCACACATCCTTTTCTGACATGGGCCGTTGACTTAAGCGGTGGAGATGCGTTCCCACGGCTTCTAGCCGATCCAAGCTGATCCGCTAGAAGAACCACTGGCTCTGCATTTCACCGACCGTAAAGCAGTAATAATGAAGTCGAAACGCAACCCAAAACTCAGCACTACCTATGAGCAATAAAATCAGCACCATCAGCACTACCTATGAACAATAAAATCAGTATCATCAGCACCACCAGAGCTTCGCCCCAATCAACACATTCACCACGTGGAGATGCGGTCATTTTTATCTTCTCTTTTACTGTCACAGGTAGTTTAAAAACATAGTTTTAGGTTGTGACTGATTTTTTAGGAACTTCCGATTCAACTTTTGTTCTTGACTTCAGCTGTTGAAGTCCGAACCACTGTGAACTATAGAAGATAAAATAAATGCGAGGCGGCACTGTTCATTCCACGAGGTGAAATTTATCTCCGAGGTATCTGATCGAGTTAATAAGGAAAGACTGTTCGCAGATAAAACTGGTATTAGTGGTAGTTCTTTTCCTCCCATGGAGGCGGCCAGTATGTGTGTGCATAATGTATGAAGATGTTGGTCAGTCACGACTGTGGCCCCAATGTACTTAAATAAATAAAAAAAAAAAAAAGATGTGGGGTGTTTATATGTCAGATCGTACAATGATTGTGCAGGATCATATTTTTGATATTTTTTAATAAATATATGTGAAAGCCATCTCCTTGGGAGGAACATTTGGCTATACAGTCGCCGACCGATTACAGTTGAACCTCGATTTAACGAAGTCGCCAGGACCCGCTAATTATTTCGTTAAATCGGGAACTTCGTAAAATCGAAAAAGACATTTTTCGTTAAATTGGGAAATTCGTAAAATCGGGATTCTTTAAATCGAGGTTCAACTGTATTCGGACTTCGCAGGAACTGAAAAAACGTCCGAATAATAGAGCAGTCTGAAAAATCAGTAGATTGAAAAACTTGCTTTTATTACTTCGTCGTGGGCTTAAAAAAGTTGTAAATAGTACCTCGCTTCAGGTTACGCCTGCGTGCCTTGTTTTGATTACACCTCCGTTTGCGTTCAGCATTTTTCTATTAGCTTGAGAATCGCTGCCTTCTTTTCCAGTGTTATGGTCTAGTACTTTCTGCGCTTCTTAAACATCGTGGCGGCAGAAGAACAGATGGGGCCATGACGTCCAAGCCAGCGTTGTCTGAACGAGATGAAAGGCGAAAATCCACGAGCACAAAATAGCTACAGGCGACGCGGAAGCGGAGGCGTCGAAGGAATGGAGGGAAACAAAGCAAAATGATAATAAAGATGGTGATGATGATCATGACGTACAGGCAGCTAAATGAAAAAAAAAAGGGCTAGCATAGCGTCACCTAGCGGTAGGACTCAGGAGTACTCAAGTAGCGTTGCCAAACCAAGCCAATTCATTGGCAGCCAACATAGAATTCAAAATGGCCGCTTCTCGGTGGTGTTTCCCGCTGATCACTCGCGACGATTTTGTCCGAATAATCGAACTTTCCAACTTCAAGCTGTCCGAAAGATTGGTCATGAATATGCTCTATTTCTATGGGACAAGTCAAGGTTCCTCTTTTAGGTCCGAAATATCGAACAAGTCCGAATTATCGAAGTCCGAAAAAACGGTCGGCGACTGTATGTGAACGCTGTAGCTAATTTTTTCCCAGAGATATAAAATTGAGTAGCTCGAGGCGTGGACATTGTCAAGATTTCACTATGGTAATTTGCAGTTAAATTTTAGAGCGCAGCTCTTAAGCAACTATTTCTGGCTTAAAGGGGGTGCAACGATTTCCGGACTTCGGTCAAAGATTTGTGGAAGTTGCCCTCTGACACTTCTGAAGTAAAGACCCGAAAACCGATTTCGCCTGCCTGTCCTAGTTGTTGCGTAAAAAAAGATAAATATTGGCATTTCGGGCACCCCTCAACTCACTCCCAGTCTTCAGGGCCACACCTGGTCGCACTCCCAGTGACGTCATTCGGAGTGCCGTGTAGGTTCCCGTGTGCTATCTCGGAGGACGCTTCCTCTCCCTCTCTCCGCTGACATTAGCGGGCGTTAGGCTGCAGCTTAGAGCCGAGCGAGGTCACGTAATCTTTTCGCCGTAGTTCCTTCGGCTGCCACTTGGGGCTGCAGGTGGGGGAAAAAGCTCGACTTTTGCTTTGCGATTATGCAGCGGAATCGTGACATTTTTAATAAAAGAGGTGTTTTTCTATCCTCCGGGACACGATAAACAACGTAAAAATGACAAGATGCAAATTCTTTTAATCATAAAATCGTTGCACCGCCCTTTAGCTGGCATCGCCTTTGCCATCGGCGTAACTGCCCGTTGCATTATGGGACCTTTCACATAATGACGTCACATGTGACGTCATGACGGTCACTAGTGACATCGCGAGGGTCACTAGGGTCACGAGCGATGTCACTCGTAACCGTGCGTTGCATTTTGGGACGTTTCTCATAATGATGTTATAGGTGACGTCAGGAGGGTCACTAAGGTCACGAGTGACTTCACTACGAAGGTCACGACCTTAACGTGACCTTCACGAGTGACTTACAAGGGAGGGGAGGAGGAGGATGGAGGAGGAAAGGAGGAGGAGGGGCATACCCTCCTGTCCGTATCATCCCCTCCTTTCTCAAGAGCTGCGTTCTAATTCGACATTACAGGGAGTTGTAAACATCTTTCTTTTTTTTTTTCGTTTATTTTATATGCAGTTCATAACATGCACACCAAATATTAAAAATTACAATTATATATTTCTATGCAAAATAAATTATGGAACACATAAAAGAAGCACGTTTTGGAGGCACTATCACATATTATTTAGCAATAAACAACTTTATGCAAAACATCACAAAATAGATCAAAATGTGCATCTCGAAATGCAACTTATGAATATATAAAAATAGTTGCTTAGTCATCATTGCAGTTTTGTTATTAATTCAGAAACATAAGTGATTTTTCTAAAGTAGCGAAATTGCGCGTCAATATTTAAAAAACTTCATATTTTATTTCTTTTCAACTCTCCTTATCTCCCTGCGGTAACTTGAACTAAGTGGTGAAGGCAAAATTTTGAGTAGCGTATAACCTCCAATTAAGGAAAGTGACAACAAGCCTTCACTCAAATTGAGCTAGCTTGTCTTCGTTATAGGGGCTTTGCCGCACGACGCCGGCTCCAAAGAGATATTCTCTAGAACCGAGAAAGTGTCTACAACGGTGCTGTTTTATTGCAGAGCGTAGAAAGTCGTCATAACTTAAAACCATGGGACTGGGAAGAATAAAGGAACGGACAACACAACACAAAACCTCAAGAACGGCCGAGTTTATTCGACCACAGCAAGACAAGGAAAGATCAAGAAAACAGAACATATTTCAGGAAGATTTGACCAGACGGCTTGGCAGGCTAAATCCCTACAACACGACATGCATCCGACAAGGAGAATTTGTGGCACCCGCAAAGATAATCATCCTCAAGACTATGAGAACCGACCAACTTCCTAATCTCAGGGTGGTAGATTATGATGTTTTCTAACCAGCTTACATGCGTTTACTTCTTAACCAAAAAGTCATACTCTCCCAAGCTTTGTTTTATCTTTCAGTTTCCTTTTGTTGCCCGGAGATTATCCTAGCGGGTGTTTGGCAGCAGATTCTCCTTGTCCAAAGCGTGTCTAATGTTGTATGGATTTAGCCTGTCAAGCCACGTCTGGTTAAATCTTTGCGACATCATGTTCTGTTTTATTGATCTCTCCTTGTTTTGGTGTGGTCGAATAAACTCGGCTGTTCTTGAGGTTTTGTGTTGTGTTGTCCGTTTCTTAATTCTTCCTAGTCTCATGGTTTTAAGTTATGACGACTTTCTACGCTCTGCAATAGAGCAGCACCGTTGTACATATTTTCTCGGTTCTGGAGAATATCTCTTTGGAGCCGGCATTGTGCGGCAAAGCCCCATAATGAAGACAAGCCAGCTTGATTTGAGTGAAGGTTTGTTGTTGCTTTTCTCAATTGGAGGTTATATGCTACTCAATATTTTGCCATCACAACTTAGTTCAAAGTTACTGCAAGGAGATAAGGAGAGTTTAAAAGAAACAAAAAAGGAGTTTTTTATATATTGACGTGCTATTTCGCTACTTTAGAGAAATCAATTATGTTTCTGAATTAATGACAAAACTACAATGATGACTAAGCAAGTATTTTTATATATTCGTAAGCTGCATTTCAAGATGCATATTTTGATATATTTCGCGACATTTTGCATAAAGTTGTTTATTGGTAAATAATTTGTGAAAGTGTCTCCAAAACATGTTTCTTTTTGTGTGTTTCGTAATTCTTTTTGCATAGAAATATATAATTGTAATTTTTTTCATATTTGGTGTGCATGTTGTAAATTGCCTATAAAAGAATTGTACGAAAAAATTTAATGCGGGCCTGCTTTCGTGCAACATTGGCATCTGTGCAAATTACCATAGTGAAATACCGGCAATGTCCACACCTCGAGCTTCTCAATTTTATATCTCTGGGAAAAATTACACCGTCTTCCCGAGGGGAACCATGGGGTGATGCGGAGCATCGTGTTGGTTCCGAGGAAAGAGTCAGTTGCGTGCTGATGTCGAGAGATGGCGCCACCGACTGCCACGCGAGCCTTCGTCGCGGCTCGCGGCAGAGAAACTTGGAACGCTCGCCGCTCACCGTTTATTTTTGTAGCGTTAGCTACACTGGCCGAGGTTGAGCAGTTTCGCGTGGCTCTCATAATGAGCCGTACTCCGTGCTGCGCAAGCGCGAGGAGCAGTGACGTCACACGGCGCACAGCTGGCGGGGCAGAGCCGCCGTCGCCGCGGGCTCCGCTGCCAAAACGCGCGCCTCGCCAATCTGCGCAAGCGCGAGGAGCAGTGACGTCACACGGCGCACAGCTGGCGTGCCGGAGCCGCCGCTGCCACGGGCTCTACCGCCATCGCGCGTGCCTTGCCGGTCTTCGCATTCCAGAGGAGTGACGTCATAGCCGCGGCAGACGCACTGGCGCCGCCGCATGCCCAGCCGTGTGGCTCCATTGCGCAGTAGCCAAGTCTGACGCTGCACCGGAGCTGCTTGATAGCGCCTTATTTTGTGCGCATAAGCTCACGCTACGTATATCCTGGCATAGCCGAGCTAAGCCACCGCATTTTTTTTCACACTTGAAGGAGAGGAGACTTGAGGAGGAGAGTTGCGCGCGCGGTGTGAGCACAATCGAACGCACGCGCAGTGCACGCAGCTGGTAGAGAGAGAGAGCGGAGAGAGTAACGCGCAGCTGTTGGAGAGAGGGAAGGAGGAGAGTTGCGCGTGCGTAGTGTGGGTGGAGACTACGATGCCGCGGGACATAGACCCAAGCAAGAGATGCTCCGCATCTAAAAAATGAGCTACGGTGTTCACATATAGCCGACTGTTTCTCCCAAGAACGTGGCTTTCACATATATTTATTACAGAAATATCAAAAATATGACCTGGACAGTCATTGTACAATCTGACGTGGAAACACCCTGTGGTTTTTATTGAAAACATGGTTGCACTCACGGACACGGAGGAGAGGGAAGATCACACGACGCAATACGCCAACCCATTGTGTTGTTTCTTATTCCCCCTTGTCAGTGTCCATAAGCGCAACCATGTTTTCAAAGATTCAGGACCAACTCGCCCAACAGTCAGTTGTGATCTTCAGTTGGAGGGGGATTATATGAGAAATCCTTTGGAAAATACTGGTGGAATTATATATTGGAAACTGTTTTTATGGCTAAATTCATGTAACTCCCCCTGCACCATCGCTCTGTATGGCATGCCCTTTGTGAAACTGTTGGTGTACCTTTGCCGCAAAGGTAGATGTCCAGTCCTGAGTCGTTGGTGTTTTGTCCTGCACAGGCATGAATGTGCCAGAATACAAGATGCCGTACGAAGCCGAGGTGGGAGTGCACCCCAGCACGGAGCAGATGCAAGTGCTGGTGGCAAGGCACAAGGCACGGCCCCTCTTCCCAGACATCTGGAAGGCCAGCAATCCGGTACGGCCTCTGCCTTTCTAATTTGTTGGCACTCTTCCAAAGGTTCTGCCATAAAATGTTGAGCATATGCCAACGCTCCATACCAGTATAAATACAGTGCAGCCCACTTATAATGATAATGAGAAAACCTGAAATTTCAATCGTGGCTACCGATTATCGTTGTATCTGGACTAGAAACTGATCGTTTCCAGTCTAGAAACTCTAGAAACTGATCAATATAAGCGGTACATCGTTATATGTGGTATTGTTATGAGTGGGTTGTACTGTACAGGATGTAAAACAGAAATAAAATTAGTGTTTTTTTTTATTGCAAAAATAAACTGTGCATTGCCAAACGCTCGTTCTCTGCCCAAATGTAGCGTTAGCGGTCCGAACGAGGTGCCAAAATTTCAGAACTAACCGTCATCTCGTTAAAAAGTTATAAGTGATTTCCTGAAAATTTCAATAGAAAAATGGGATTTGTTTTTGCCCGTTTTCGGTAATTGGCGCCACTCAGCTCTCTGCGTTCTAGAGCTCCTTCGGCCACCATTTTCTCTTTGATAATTTAAGAAATAGTCTCTCGGTTTATTCCTGCCTCATTCTTGATGTATCTTAATATGATCATTGGCGTCGTGGGCGCTGATGTCGGCACGACATCAGGGTTGAAACTAGCGGTCTCTCGGTTTATTCCTGCCTCATTCTTGATGTATCTTAATATGATCATTGGCGTCGTGGGCGCTGATGTCGGCACGACATCAGGGACGAAACTAGCGGTAGACTGCCTGGTTGCGCACACTACTGCTACTTTCATGCGCACGAGGTCGTCGTGACCATTCTGGACAAGGACGCACCATAACTGTCAAACTACTGGAACATACTGTTCCACTATAGTAGTGAAGGGCAGATGAAAATGAGGGTAGCGGGGTTAGGACCCTGTGCTTCTGCGCGGGAGTCGCATGACTTAACCAGAAATGCGTCAATACATGCACATTGCTATTACAAGGATACATACCACCCTTGCACTTCTGGGATATTTGTGTTCCTTCCACCTCTGCTGTTTTTCCCCCGTGAAATTATACTCTGAGTTTCTGCGCTTGACACAACTCATCATTCTTGTGGGTTCTTGCCGTGTAGCCACTCAACTTTATATATTATAGTTCGGCGTATTTATGAAAATCCTGAATTTATTTAACGCTTATACTAACTTTCACTCAGTACAAACTTGCACCCTTCTTCAGCTAACTTGTCGCACCATTTCTGAGGCTACAGTGAGCTCTAACAAAGGCATATGTGAACAGTAATAATATTTTACGTGTAATAGTAATTGCTTCCAATTATTTTAAAATGCAGGCTGTGAGAGCTCTTAAGGAAACCATAGAAGATTGTTGGGACCAAGACGCTGAAGCTCGCCTCACTGCGGTGTGCGTTGAGGAGAGGCTCAACGAACTGCCCATGCTTTGGGATAGGCACAAAGGTGAGTTGCGCATCCTTAAAGGGGCACTGACACCCCAAAGGTCTTTTTCTTTTGTTGTCTAAATTGATGCAAATTAAAGTCATAGACATGCAAAAAAATACCACTATGCAAAAAAAAAAAAAAAATTCGCACGCACGCACATTCTTTTTTTTTGCTTCTCATTTTTTTTATTTTTGACGTCAGAATCTGATGACAGTGAAACTGAGTGTACTTCGGATACCACTTTCCACACGAAGAGAGTTTTTTAAATCGAAGAAATTCAGAAGTTAAAGAACTCTTTGAACAACATAAAGCAACGTAATCTGGTAAATAAATGTTTGTATTAAAATGTGCAAGCGCGTTTCTGCATCCAAAAATATTTTTTTGCTCCGCAAAAGCAATTTGGCAAAGGGTGCAGACTGGGATGAAAAAGACTTGGCACTTAAAAAGCTAAGAGTGAAATGCCCTCTGCATGTGCATTTTGTCCTCGGATTCTTCGTTGTATGGCACCGTTTCACTCTCGCATAGGGTTGAGTCACTTGCAAAACCAACCCCCCCCCCCCGTTCCGACCCACAGCAGGAATCAGCGTCACTGGAGTGAGCCCCACCATCAACCCGACGTCGGCGCACCACCACCCGAGGTCTGGGTTCTCCTCCCTGCTGGGATGCGGGCCCCTGGGGCCCTGCTCGATTCAGAACAGCACCGAGCGGAGCGAGGCTACGGCCGAGACCCCGCTCTCCCCGAGCAGCCCCGGGGTGCGCCAGCTGGCCGACAAAAACAGTACAGCGGCCAACAATCACCACAACCGCAGCAATCTCGCCCCAACCGCAGTCTCGGTGCCACTACAGCCGCACCAGGGACGCAACCCCTGCCTGGAACGCAACCTCATGGTAGAACCTGTGGAGGAGATCTCCGTGAGTGGGAACACGCTGCTCGACCAGGACTCGAGGAGCCTGCTGCCTTACGCCGCTCTGCTGGGTGGAGTGAGCATGGGCAACCGTCTTGTGGGGAATGGACTCGGGAGCATTGGACTCAGTAGCAATGGACTCGTGAACAACGGGCTTTTGAGCAATGGGCTCGTGAGCAATGGGCTCGTGAGCAATGGGCTCGTGAGTAACGGGCTCGTGGCCAACGGGCTTGTGACCAACAGGCCTGCGGGCAGTGGACTAGTGGGCAACGCAGACTCGTCGTTGTCTTCGCCGGCCACTTCTTCGGCGACGGCCGCCACGACGGCCGAGGACAACAGCGCCCTGGTGTTAGGAGATGTGCTGGCACAGACCACGCGAGCCTACCACCCAATTCCCTACGTGCAAAATGCGGTGCACGTCTCTACGGTCATCCCCAAGCAGCCCAACTTGCCGGGTGAGTGTGTTTGTCAGGTTGGCAGGGGCCGCACCGAGCTTGGCAGGTTTCGCGACTGTCTCAGTTGACGGGTGATGCCTCTGGCTATGATTTCTAACTTCTAGAAAGGTTACATGGAAGACAAAAGTAAGTTACTGTTCAATGGGCTCAAGAAATGATAGAGGTCTCCTGCCACTCTTGTCTTTGAAGTCTGTTGTTAAACCACGGCCCTTCGATTCGCTCCTCTCGGCCCCTCGTTGCTCTCCGCTTGTTAGGCCTGTTGCATTGCTCTCCCTCCCAATAGGGACGAAAGTTGTAAAAGTGGCCGTCGTGATTCGGGCGTTGCTAGGGAGCACGGACGGTCGGATGGAGTGCGAGCTTAGTGAAATGTTTAACACTGCGATTTATCGGCTTTCCTGCTTGGATGCTCACTTTATTTTGTGTCTTTATAAAATTGCAAGTGCATCGGAGCATACGTTTCAATGCAGTCAAACTTTTGCGCTGCATAAAAATTAATACAACTGCCCTTTGGCTGAGCAAATGTGGTTCAAAAAAGAAATTAAGGCAAAAATAATTTGTTTCTTCTTTGCACTTCCAGAATACTCTGCTGTTCATGTTTTGCTCGAGCAAGCTTTCCATAAGACACAATTTCTCATTGTGGGCTTAGTCCAGGATGGACGCTTCTTCTCAAAATTCAAAAGCTGCTGCTTCAAAAACATCGCGCCCCTGTCGTCCTGTACTGCTTATTCTACCTTCAGGGCACATTGAGCAAAGATGTTGCCTTTGTAGTCTTTTAGCTGTGCTCGGATGATCATGTTGGCTGTTTGGAGCAAAGCGAGATTATCACTAAGACGCTTTGCTTGCATTTGGAGAAGCTTGTCCACCTTGTTGACGTGAACTTCGAAGGCATCTAAGTCAAACTCTGTCTGACAACCCTTTGCTTCGATACTTGGTTTGCTGACATCAGCTTGATCCCTCTCCGCATCGTCGGTGACTTGCTGCAAAGTCTGAGCGATGTTGCCTTGTATAAACATGCTCTGAGAAAAAGCTCTGGTCTCACTTGGCAACTCTGGCTGCATTGCAGCTGAAGTGCTTGGTACTTCATGCGAATTGCGATCAAGTCATCTTTGGTTTGAGGCGGTAGCTGGTTGAGTGCAAGATAAATACTCCAAAAACACTGACGGCACAGCTGCTGGCACAAGAATCCTTCCTTAAGCTCCACGCTTAAAATCTTCTTCAGTAAAATTAAGTGAACAAATGACCGACCGAGAAGATGACACCCCTTCCACCTTTTGCAATGCCTTGTCTTGAAATTTTCTTCAACCAGGCTGTTCGTGGTTCAGGCTTAAAGGGAATCTTGTCAAATGAAACAGCTGCATTATTACGCTCTATTGTAGGACAGAGGGGACGGAGCAGTTCTTAGGCATATTTCTGCCTTACGTCTCAGTGGGGCAAGTTGCGCAAAAATTATCAAAAGGTGGAATACTTCCGCAAACACAACCGCACCACGCTCCAACACGACACGAACACGAAAACTTTCTGACAGTGTGAAAGCGGCATCTCTTTACCGATATTGAGGAGGCGCTCGCTCTCGTGTGTACAGATGATTTGCACACTCAAGGGGTGCCTACGTGCGGCCGCATATGCGTTTGTGCTTCAAGAGAAAATATTTGGCAGCACCTCTGGTGACAAAATATGTTTTTACCACCCAGGGTGGCAGAAAAGAACCCGACAACCCACACGCCACCAACATTCTCCTGCCCTTATACACACTGTCTTGAAAGAAAAAAAAAATGCCTTTAATGCGACCATTTTTCTTACTACCCATCTTCTCCATACAGCTTTGCAAGACGTTTGTGTGCAGAAAAATGCCAGGGCTGCCTTGTAAATGCGAACGCAAAGCCTGGCCCGGTCCGGGCTCTTCATGGCGCTGAAGTGTGAAGTAGCTGTGAAGTCTGAGCCCAGCTGTGGCCGGTATTCTGCGCGGACCTCTATTTCCCGCCTTTAGACACGCGAGCGTGCATCCGCGCCGTGCAACGCACCTAGCAATGACTCCCTGAAACTGAGGAGAAACGAAGTTGATATTGTTCTCCCGGGAAGCGACAGGCGGGACGAAGCGACGCGACGGCGCGGAGCGAGTCGAGGGGTTGTGGTTAAACACTGAAGTCCCATTACTCGGTGAGGTAAAAAGGATGCACCGGAGGCTAACAAAACACTTGGCTTGCTCACTGTCTGGACCAAAACGAATACAGTAGATCACGAAATCGACCGAAATTGCGCCACGCTGTGCCGAAGATCACTGCGGCGCTAGATTTAGCAAAAGTGAAAGCTCGGTTGACAACCTTGGCTAAACTATTGCCAGGTGGCACAAGCCGCCGTTCGATTTCTTGTTAACGTAGCAGCTTGGGCGAGTTGGTTGCACATTACGACACACACCACAGTGCACTTTAGCGAACAACACTCACTCCAAACACACGAAAAATAAAGCAAAATTCAAACAAACCGCGCTGACTGACAACTCTTTTTATATAACTTTGTCTTCTTCAACCTCTAGCAACACCGAATTTCCCAAATCACGCGCTCCGATCTCCTAGATGCCTAAGATTTTTTCTCTTTTTCTGTCAGGTGTAAAGAAGGTGTACTAATACAGTTGTTAGAATTCCTGGCGATATGTTCTGCTTCGATAATTTCTCGAGTTAACTGATTACTGTTCCTACCTAAAATTGTGCAGGATGGCAGGTGAACGACGCACCCACAATCACGGCAGTGAATGCCTAGATGCCCTGAGTTGGCTCTGGTGCAGTTGGTTTTGTGTTCCCGGAGCAAGGCATCGTCCGGTCTGACCAATGTACACTTTCCCGCACGAAAGGGGAAAAGAGTACACCACTCCATCTGCACACTCAACAAACCTGTTCTGATGGTGTTTGGTGCAGCAGACTGTTCGGTGGGAATCAGGCGAGTTGACTTGTTTACACAAGTTGCCAAGCTTATTGGGTGCAGTGAAGACAACATTGATGTTGAACCTGTTGGCGATTTTTTTGATGCCATGGGAGAACCTGTGGAAGTAGGGAAGAACGACAGGTCTCGTAGATCTTTCTCTGGCTCTTGGTGTGACATACGTTCCCTTGTTTTTTGTTTTCAAGATGCTCTCTGCTATCGATGTTAATAACGACACGGGATATCCGGCGGAAGTTAGTCTGGAAATTTGTGCATCAAAGCTTACTGAAATAAAGTGCTCGCAGGATTTTGAAAAGAGTTGTTGAGACATAATTTGACGATTCCTCTTTTGACCAGCTTAGAATGTGCCGAATTGTACGGAAGAATTGGTTTTTTACCCCTTGGCTCATACTTCCAGCATATATGAGTGTGTTGTAAATTGAGCCTGAGATCGAGGAATCGGATTGATCTTTCTTCCGGAAGCTCATGTGTAATTTCCAGTGATTTTAGACAGTCTTTAAAAGTTGATAGAACACCGGCTACAGTAGTTGGAACATTACTGTTCTCGGCAACAAGAATGATCAAATAATCATCAACGTACCGAAATACTCTAGCAAGTCTGGTGGAGTCAAGCGTATTGTTCAAGAGTCTGTCTTGGTGGGCGAGATAGAGATCACTTAGCACTGGGGCTATGCATGACCCAATGCAAACACCTTTCTTCTGTAGATACCAGGGTGTCGAACCGGAACCGAACCAAACCGGAACCCGAACCGGTATTTTTTCCGGAACTGAACCCGAACCCGAACCGTTATATTGTTATTGCGATGAACCCAAACCGGAACTGAACCGGAAAAAAAAATTGCGGTTACCGGCTCATGTCAAAACGGTTCGTCCACGCGTTGTTGACAATGAATGTGCTATCAATGCCATTTGTTTTTTAAGTGCCGTCAACTGACACACACCTCGCTTACATATTTTTCTTCTCCACTCAGTCTTAGGAATATAAACGCTGCATCCATGAATCTTGACAAACGCTGCATCCATGAATCTTGACATAGGAACCAGTATTGCGCTGGTCGCGGCTTGCACGGAAAAAAAAATTGGAAGGCTGTGCAAAAAAAAAAATTGCGTCACGGGATTTCATTTTCCTACACTCTCATAAATCCTAAATGCTGCTGTGTGCTCATTTCATAACACGTTTATAGAACGCGCGAGTTCTTGAAGCTTGCTTCCATCGGAATGAGAAAAGAAAAGGCTGTGGAGTTTGATAATGTTTGAGGGAGAGAAAGAAATTTTATTTACAGTTGAAATGAGCATTCATGAATTATATCTGCTCTTCGCTGCCCCAACCACCGGTCAGAGTATATCGAGCTATGAAGTGTCAATATTTACATGCCGTATTTTTTCGTACCGGAAACTCGATAAATGCGGGGAAACAAAACAGGGATACAAACCCTAGTCGCTCGCGGAGAAGCGAAGCTGCGCGCACTTTCGAATTTGACAAAGGATCTGCCGAGCTTCTGTTGCTTCTGTCGCCTGCCCAGCGTAGTCATGGGACTCAAGCGGGCGCGTGCGCTCAAACCAACGCTCAGCAGACGCTGGAGTTAGCGCCCGTGATAGACAGCCCTGTCATCAGACAGTCGTTGTTTGCCGCTTGCATTGGCTACAGGCTTTTATAAACGTTATGCACTACTAGTTTCGACGATGTATCCCGTTTCGTATGTGCTGATTTCAGATGTTTTATTTGTAATTTATTTTGATGTTGCAATTTGTCATTTATAATTTCCGAACCGGTTCAGCGCCCCGAACCGGTTCGCGTGGATCGAATTAATCGAACCGGAACTGAACCGGAACAAAATTAATTTACCTGAACCTGAACCGTAACCGAACCCGTATTTTTTTCGGTTCGACACACTGGTAGATACGCTTTTCTTTCCAGGTAATAAAGGTCGAGTGTAGATAAACCGAGAGTAGATGTAGAAAATTGTCTTCGAAACACCCGCGGCATTTTGGAAGGCTATGCCACCAAAGAATCAATACTCTCCTCTACACATCATAAAAGGCCATCCTGGGGCAGTTCGTAGTATAGGTCTTTTATGTCGATGGAAAAAGCTGCTTGGTGTTCATAACTCTGCTGTGACAGGAATTGGATGACCTCGTTGGAGCTCCTAATTAAGAAAGGGTCGTCAATTGTTAGAAGGTTAAGCTTTTCTTTGAGAAAAAGGGCGAGTGATTTTGCCGAGTTCCCTTTTCGGATACAGTGACTCTGGAGGGGTAACCGGGTTTATGGGTTTTGGTGCTGAAAAATACACTGAAGGCTTAGCAACTTGTTGCGATCAATGTGAGTGCAAAGATTTTTCAGTTCATACGACTCGCACAATTGTTTAGCATATTTTTGGCCTTACAAAGAAGGAGGCTTTGCTGTCATGCACCACGATATGTTTGGGACAAAAGCCATCTCACCGATTGAGTCCGTTTTCTAATGTCACGACAATGTCTCCCTGAGTAAGGCCAAAAAATATGCTAAACAATTGTGCGAGTCGTATGAACTGAAAAATCTTTGCACCCACATCGATCGCAACAAGTTGCTAAGCCTCAGTGTATTTTTCAGCGCCAAAACCCATAAACCGGTTACCCCTTCAGAGTCATTGTATCCGAAAAGGGAACTTAGCAAAAATCACTTGCCTTTTTCTCAAAGAAAAGCTTAACCTTCTTACAGTTGATGACCCTTTCTTAATTAGGAGCTCCAACGAGGTCATCCAATTCCTGTCACAGCAGAGTTATGATCACCAAGCAGCTTTTTCCATCGACATAAAAGACCTATACTACGAACTGCCCCAGGATGGCCTTTTGCGATGTGTAGAGCAGAGTATTGATTCTTTTGGTGGCATAGCCTTCCAAAATGCCGCGGGTGTTTCCGAAGACAATTTTCTACATCTACTCTCGGTTTATCTACACTCGACCTTTATTACCTGGAAAGAAAAAAACGTATCTACAGAAGAAAGGTGTTTGCATTGGGTCATGCATAGCCCCAGTGCTAAGTGATCTCTATCTCGCCCACCAAGACAGACTCTTGAACAATAGGCTTGACTCCACCAGAGTTGCTAGAGTATTTCGGTACGTTGATGATTATTTGATCATTCTTGTTGCCGAGAACAGTAATGTTCCAACTACTGTAGCCGGTGTTCTATCAACTTTTAAAGACTGTCTAAAATCACTGGAAATTACACATGAGCTTCCGGAAGAAAGATCAATCCGATTCCTCGATCTCAGGCTCAATTTACAACACACTCATATATGCTGGAAGTATGAGCCAAGGGGTAAAAAACCAATTCTTCCGTACAATTCGGCACATTCTAAGCTGGTCAAAAGAGGAATCGTCAAATTATGTCTCAACAACTCTTTTCAAAAATCCTGCGAGCACTTTATTTCAGTAAGCTTTGATGCACAAATTTCCAGACTAACATCCGCCGGATATCCCGTGTCGTTATTAACATCGATAGCAGAGAGCATCTTGAAAACAAAAAACAAGGGAACGTATGTCACACCAAGAGCCAGAGAAAGATCTACGAGACCTGTCGTTCTTCCCTACTTCCACAGGTTCTCCCATGGCATCAAAAAAATCGCCAACAGGTTCAACATCAATGTCGTCTTCACTGCACCCAATAAGCTTGGCAACTTGTGTAAACAAGTCAAGTCGCCTGATTCCCACCGAACAGTCTGCTGCACCAAAAACCATCAGAACAGGTTCATTGAGTGTGCAGATGGAGTGGTGTACTCTTTTCCCCTTTCGTGCGGGAAAGTGTACATTGGTCAGACCGGACGATGCCTTAACGATAGGCTCCGGGAACACAAAACCAACTGCACCAGAGCCAACTCAGGGCATCTAGGCATACACTGCCGTGATTCTGGGTGCGTCGTTCACCTGCCATCCTGTACAATTTTAGGTAGGAACAGTAATCAGTTAACTCGAGAAATTATCGAAGCAGAACATATCGCCAGGAATTCTAACAACTGTATTAGTACACTTTCTTTACACCTGACAGAAAAAGAGAAAAATATCTTAGGCATCTAGGAGATCGGAGCGCGTGATTTGGGAAATTCGGTGTTGCTAGAGGTTGAAGAAGACAAAGTTATATAAAAAGAGTTGTCAGTCAGCGCGGTTTGTTTGAATTTTGCTTTATTTTTCGTGTGTTTGGAGTGAGTGTTGTTTGCTATAGTGCGCTGTGGTGTGTGTCGTTCGATTTCTGGTTTTGTATCTGTCCATCCATCCATCCAATGGATTCAATGTATCGTACATCCTAGCCATCGTACCGTTGCATGATACATTGTGCATGTACAATGTACAATGCAACGTAGCATGTAAGATTTGAGTTGCCGAGTGGTGCCCCCTCATTTTTAATCTAAATTTGTTCCTAAAATAAAATATCTTTCTGTGTAGAATTTTAGATATTTCCCCTTAAAGTTCTATTCAATACTTTCCATCACTTGTAGTATCCTTGTTCTTTTGAATTGTGACTGATGGCACAACTGGCTACGATGCTTTCTTAAAATGATGTCACAGCTATTCCTAAGGTGCTCCAAATATGTTTTTTTTTAATGCTCTAGAGCTCCAGAATACAGGTTTTTCTGCTCCTAAGTTTCTCCAAAGTGTAGGTTTTCTGCTCCTAAATAACTCCAAAACGCAATTTTTCTGCTCCAAAAATTGCTCCTAACTCAGTTTGGTCTGGCCCACCCATGTTCTTGTTGTCAGGATTATATATTTGTCTAATGTCCTCTCGGACAGCAGGGAAGCACCAGAGAGCCTTGTTTTCGAGGAAAGAAGGAGCTCGCTGGCATCCAGGCTATGCTAAGGCCATCTTCCTCACAGCAGTCTACGTGCAACGAGCATGGAAATGTGTAAACTATTCATGTTGTCTAGTCTTAAGTGGTATATCATTTGAAATGCATTTGAGAAAAAAAAAAGTGAAAGGGTCTTAAAAGCAGATTACCAAGTCATATGGTTGCTTCAAGAGAACCTCAAAGCGACGTTATGATTGCTGTCTGTGAGGCTGTGAAGTTCCATCATTGCAGCAGGGAATGGTGACTAATGAGAGTCTAGCAGTGCCACTATGAGGTGTACACTTCTCAATCGGAATAGGTATTGTGAGTCCCAAACATTCTGGCAGTGAATATCTGCATTATTTAGAGTGAAGCTCTGCAAGCTGCAGAGTCAGGCTGTGCTACAAGTTATCAGTGCTGGTAGCCTACTGTCACCGCAAACAGTGAAGTGTGCAAACATAGTGCCTCTGGCTCAGTTCTAACAATGTTGCAGTGGCACCAGATATAAATTGATAGCGTTAGTCTGCACTGTTCTTCACTTCCTTGATGCATACCGCTTGTTAACCTGGAATGATATACTATGGCGAACAAACCAGTACAAACAGACTACTGTTGCACATTGTTTCATGTTGCAGGCAGGCGGTTGTGCGAGCTGCTTTTGTAGATCTTATCTCGTGTCATTTTGTCGCACAAGTAGTATCTCGAAGAATACTGCTGGAGTGAAAGCAAAGCAATGACGCAGGGTAGTGTGCACAAGCACAATAGGCCAACCATATGCCCTTTGCAGTGAAATAGTAATACAAAGCACCTCGCTACGACAAGATTAAAGTAAAGTTTTACCTTCAATTGAAAGGTCAGAAGTAAAGAGTAAAAAGCTCCACAGGAGGCCAGCATAATGCAGAGCACAAGTTTGTCTGCTTCTTGTTCAAGGGTTGCGATGATATCAGAAAGCCGAGCTCTTATTGGCTGGTTGAAAAAATAGTGGGTAGACCTGAAGGCATCTAGCATTGAGGTCTACCCACTGTCCTTTCAATCGAAACCAATCAGAGCCTGGCGTCGTTTTGACGTCACCGCAACCCCTGCGCAAGAAGCAGACGACTGCTCTCTGCATTGCATTCTTGCCGGAGACTTTGAATTCAGAACGCAACTGTGGCTCCTCTGCTTGCTCCCCTTGACTTTCTGCCTTATTCACGGTTAGCTGTGCACACATACTGGGCCGTGAATAAACATTTGAATACACTAAAGGGACCTTTATCCAGTAAGCCTCTGCGCATGCATACACCCCTCCCCTGGCCTTGCTTCCGCTGTCGCCATTTTTGCAGTGCAAAGTTCCGGTCGTCCAACATATTCAGGACCTATCTTTGCACGTATTTCATCTTTCTTGGTGATTCTTGTTCGAGTATATGCTAGTATGGGGCATAAAAGTCAATGAATGTCAATACAACAGCACTATGCCAATGTATTCTGATGGGCGGAGGCAAGTAGGGCTGCCCTTCATTTGTAGTTCCAAGACAGCTCTGCAGACGGCGTTCGTTACTGAAAAAGGTCTGTTGGCGTACGCACGAGCTGCATTGGCTTATTTCAACCTCGTAAATAGTACGGTACAATCTGAAAGGCAATGCACCTGGTCTGTGTGATCTGCAACAACTACTTTGAGTGGCAGGTTCCATTTCTAGACCCACCTTTGCACCTTTTTCTAATACTAGCAGTGATACTAATCTCGGCGTCGGTTTTGTTCCCAGGGAACGGTCACAAAATACTCGGCTTGCCCAAAAAAGCGGAAAAGAAGCGCTTCAGGGGAATGTTCTGGAAGCCCAAGGCGAGCCCAGCAGCCGAAGGCAGTCTGAGGCGGGGCCTGCGGAACCTCTTTGAGTGGAAGCCGAGGGAGGACACGGGCCGCACCGGCAACGCCAAGTCAGACAATGCCGCGCCACCAGAGAGTTCCCGGTCAACACGGAGGTGCAGATGGTGGAAGGGAGCTGCCGCGTGAGGTCTCTGCCGCCGGTCACCCCGTGGCCGAGAACGAGACATCGCCGCTCCTGCAGAGCAAGGACATAAGCGACAACTGCCGAGAGACGGAGGAAGACAGGGTCTCGCGGCCAACCACGTTACCGCTACGCATGTGCCTTCCGGTATCCAAAGGGTCTGTGGCGGACGACGGCAGCAAGGAGTTGTCTGCCGGTTTGCAGCGGGTCTGCATCGAGGACGCCTGAGGGCGGGCCGCCCGCCGTCGCTTTGTCCCGCCGCCTTTGTGGAACTGCCGCAGGTCTTGCCCTCGTATGCCACAACCCAAGGCTGTTTCCCGGGTTTACGAAAGACGTGCCGCCAGCTGGCCATGCGCCGCCCCCAAGATGTGCCACTTTGGGTAGTGGCTGAACGCAGATGTGACGGGATGCAAGTGATCACTTGTGTCTTGATAGTAAAAGACAAGAAAAATGGCCGATTTGCTTCGGGTTTTAGGCAGGAAATACTCGAGGTAGCTATCTTGATACCCATATGGACAAGTGAGCCTTTTGTAATAGTGGAATGAGGTTACGCATGTTTGATCGCCTCGGACCTCCTTACCTCGGTCAGCCGTAACTAGCATAATTATAATTCCAGTTGCTAGAAGTAGAATGTAGTAGTGCTTTCGTCAGTTTGCAGGCATTATAAATGTTTTTACTCAGCAAAAGCACAAGTGAGCATTTGCATGCCTTTGGATGTTGGCATGTGATGTGTAGTATTTATGAGTGTGCATTTTATTTCTTGGCTGTATAGTTACTAACTTGTTAAAGATTTTCTTTTTGGAAACTCCCCTGGGAGCTGAGTGGAGGGTGAAAGCCTCCATGGCAGAAATTACTTGGAACAGGGAGGCATCGAAGTGAATGTGGCTGACATGGTAAAGTGGTGCACTGTCTTTGATAATTTATAGTTGTGTTGTTTGAAATAACATGCCAATTGAAAACCGAGACGAACGGAGCCACATTCCATAAAGAGGCAATGAATGGCCATGGTTGGTGCATCTGGGAAGACGAGAGAATTATTAAACATTTCGACAAAACCCGAGACTGGGACAATAAGGGACGGACAAAACAGTCTCTTTTTGAGACTTTGTTTTTGTCCGTCCCTTATTGTCCCAGTCTCAGGGTTTTTGTCGAAATGTTTAGCCACCACCAGCTCGTTTGCGCCCTTACCTTTTGAGAGAATGATGATTGCATACACTATCAAAGTCTTTTACTGACGAGATTGAGACTCTCACAAGAGAAAGAAAATTGGTCTTGTGAATACCAGATGATACTGCAACCATGAAAATTCCACTTCAGAGGCAAAATTTGCAATTCCTAGATCAAAAGAAGCATGATAGGAACTTCATATTTTGGTACAAGTAGGATCCCTAATGCATTACTTTTTTTAGATGAGGGAAGGGGGAGGCATTTGTGACCTATTTACTTTTTGAAATGTTGTGTTACATGGAGCATAGTTGCCTTTGCATTTTAAAGATGTATTTACCAAGGCTTCCAGAAAAATGCCATTAATGAAAAAAAAAAAGAACTGACTGGCTTACTTTTTTTTAAACTAATGGGGAGACATTCATTTTCTTTTTAGTACATTAGGCATCAGTAACAGCTGTTGGCAAGATTGTACATCAGTCTTGACAGAAAATTCCATCAAGATTTGAGCATGAAGACTCGTGTTTAGACAGCCAAGAAAAAAAAAGAGTTAGTAAAAGAGCTTGTTGGTTAGGGAATGCTCATATCAACCGATGGAATTTAAAAAAAATGTATGACTAGGCACAGTCTCAGTATACTTGTTTGTCTTTACACTAGCAGCCATAAGTTAGTGCTTTGCACTTTGCAAGTAATTTTTCAGTATATTGGGGAAATATAAAAACATGAAACCCAAAGCATGACTTTGTAGAACATGAGGTTGGGAGCATGAAAGACTATGGACAAGCACAAAGTATTGCACTCATGTCTGTGGTTACACATACCATTTCACTTATTCTTGGGCAGGGTTGCAATTGCCGACACTTCCGCTACCTTCACAGGCTCCCGTCTTCCCAGTGTATCTCGGTGCACCAGGCCACAAGCTGTCGAGTCTGCGTAGTCATCCAAACATAAAACGAGTCGAAGCCAGGTTTGCCTAACATGATTCAGGGTCTAATCGTTGGTGCCACATCGATGCAAATGAACCTTTTCCTTACAATGACTAGTAGCAGGGGTGCAAACTTGCTTAGGAGGAACAGCCGTGTCCCCTCCCAAACTGGCGCAGCCAGTTTAAGGAGTGGCCTACGTAAGTGTCGTCTGCTATTTTGCCTGCCCCTATTTCCTTTGAAGCACACACAAGCCTTTTCCGCTGGGTGGGAGGGGAGCACGTGCATGCGCCAAACTCTTTTCGCAAAGGGTCCATTGGCCCGGAAAGTGCAGGCATTGATTGGCAGGTTTGCACGTGTTCTGCTGTTCGGACTTGGAGCTCAAGGGGACTTACCTTTGCCCAGTCCTTGTTTGTTTTCTTTACCGCTACTACTGCTATCTCCGACCAGCCTGTTTAGTTGACAGCTGTAGCTTTTAATTAACTGTCGGGTAATAAACCCCATCTGTAGACGCTTTGCAACCAAATGCCACGATGCATGTCTGGCTGTCAGGTTTGTCAAACCCAGAGTCAACGTCGAATGTCCGCACAGCCGTGGCAGTTCCCAATGTCTAGTTGTCATAGCGGTGGCACAGTGTGGTGGTGCTTTGTACATAGAATGTATAAATTTTTTTTAAATATTTTGTTCTTCTCAAGCTTCCTGAGCAAGAAAACGAACAGAGGACAATGTAGAGCAGGAAGGAAGTCTTCAAGCTGTGATAACCGTGCGATAGGTTTTTCAAAGGTATGCCAAGGAATGGCGAAAAATGGACCAGTATAGGATGCCGTCTGCCTGTGAGCAGTCGAACCAGCCACAAACAAAATGCAATCTGAGGAGAGAAGTGATATTGTGATGGTACTAGGTCATGCTGTTCAGATTTCTCAAAGGCCTTGCAGGACTGTACGCATGACAAGGACACTGCCATGAACATGAAAACTCTCCATTGGAGTACATGTTCCTTACCAGGTGTGGCTGGAATACTTGAGGCGGTGCTCCTTGCCAGAACATGCCTGTCACCAAGAGGACCACGAGCAGTCAAAGCAGAGGCTATGTGACAAAAACATTTTGCTCGTGTTCTGCATGGGTTGTGTGCTATGTGCATAAGGAACACAATCAATACAATTGGATGTTGCTAGAATTACACTACATATGTTGTAGATCAACAAATTTCACATTCTGCAGCATTCTATTGCACATCAAGTATCACAAATTTATTTTAAGGATAAGACTGAAACAGTCTTGTTATTCTAGCAACACGGATTACACATAACCAGTGCACTACGGCGAAAATTTCTAAAGGAACAGTTTGTTCGAGCCTTTACCGTGCTCCTAAATTGCCGGCGGTCGTTCACACCAGTCGTTGGACAATGCTGGGTTCTAGTTTTGTACCTCCAAGGAATATAGCCAAAAAGAACTGCGAGAGGCGAGAAGAAAAGTCATTTTTACGGTGGTGATGTACATAAAGACATGAGCGTTGTGTTCAAGAATGCGGTGGATTGTTTTGAGGTCAAACAAAGCGAGTCTGTGTCTGGCCCGTTTGTATGCAGTGTGCTTGGGAGCGTGTTGACCAGTGTCTGGATGTATAGTCAGGTTTGTTCAGGTTGCTTTACTTTTTCAATCTTGAGTTCTGTATGGCAGGACGAGGTCTCGGTTAATTGCGCATCTAGGTTGTCTTTTGAGGTTCACAGTACTGTTCCGCTTCTTTTGGCAATCTTTTTTTTCTTCTGTGAATATAGGATTAGGTAAAATTTAGTAGTGCAATGTTTTTAGTATTTTTGTTACCTGTGCTGTCAGGCTGCTGGCTATTTCGCATGCACGCTTGCATCTCTTGGACATTTCAAAACCGGGATTCACATCATAGTAATGTGCTAGTGCAGTGTCTAGTGATACGAGCCAGTTTAATCCTCTAGGACCAACTCGGCACGTTTTCCCTGTCCCTACACTAGGTACCAAAAGACAGTACAGTGCCCAAAAGTGCCAATGCTTTATAGATTGTCTCCATCTTTTCTTCTTCTATAGCTGCATTGCAATGAAGGAAATTTTGTAATTAGCAGTTTATTTATACATGGCTTATTAGTGTACCTCACACAGTCTGACATTTATGACAGTGCTGTATCTTGGTCAATAAACAGTTTTTGATGTTCAAAAGTTTTTTTTTTGTTGTTGTATTTACACACTTTGCAAGTCTTAGCAAAACGATGTAAGCATTTGAAAGGATATATATATGATTTAGGTTCACTTTGTAATGACTTAAAAAAGCATGTACTTCTTCCTCTAGCAACTTTTATTGTTGCTTGGGAGAAGTGCAGGCCACCCAATTCGAAAGCTCCTTGCTGCCAACAATACACAGTCCTAATTCAATTTACTGGTGAGCTCATTCATCAACAAACAAAAGTATGAAGTGCTACATCGTTAGCGGGTCTAGGCCAACTTGTCGAAAGCCAACTCGTCGGCGGCGTCGGCGGCCCATTCGTCAATAGGCCAATTTGTCATAGGGCATTTGTCGAAGGAAAACTCTCCGAAGAAGCCAACAGGTCACCGCTGTTAAGCCATAATATATCATTTTTGTCCTCAAATTTTAAAGCAAATCCTGCCCTATAGTAATGCGTAATATCGCCACACGGTAATAGACCTCCAGTGTGCTCTTTCTTGTCGAAGATAACAACTTGAAGCTTTCACGGTGTAGAGGGGACGATCACTACGTCGCACGTGTATCACTGGGCACGTGTTAACCTACTCGCCCCACCCGTTCACACTGCTTCGTGGCGACAGTCTGCGGCAGATCATAACAAAAATGCTGACCCACCTGGCCCACCAGTCACGCCGCTTCGCTCGACAGTCTGCGGTGGCTTATTACAATATGTAATAAAGAAAACAATAAAAAGGACGATCCCGAAATTAACATTTCTCAACTTGTCTCAAGCTACTGTCCTGCCTTCGCCCTCGTAATATTTCTCTGTCTTGTAACCTAAAAAGGGCGCTGTCCCTAGTCCAAGCACAAATAAAAATTTAGGTCAGAAGATAACAAGGAACCAGAAACTTTTACCTCGGACCGTCGTTCAACCCATTCGACGAATCGCCCTTCTACAGATTGCCCCTTTCAACAAGTTTCCCTTCGACGAATCGCCCTATTACCAATTGGCCGTTGACAAGTTGGCCATCGACGACTTGGCTTTCGACGAGTTGGCTGGATTCCATCATTAGCATGAACAAGCAGTTGCTGGTGTTTCATGTAAAATTAAAAGAATTCAATAAAAACCAGCAGTGTGGTGGGGAGTGCTCATTCGGGGCCTCCACTTAAATGGTGACATTTGTCTATTTCAGTTTTATTGCATCAATAACGACTTATACAACAATGGAACATGGCATAAAGCTAGTCAAGTCTGCTGCATCCACATCACTTCTCCATCACAAAAAATTTCCATAGAGCAACACAGATTATTTGTAGCTTGTTTTCTAACAAAATGACATGATCGGCCAACTCAAGATCTGAATATGGGCTTAAGAGGTAAGCTTGCCAATAATTTTCACAAGGAATGGGCAGGTGGAAACTAGCAAGAGCAGGGACCCCTTTGCACCAAAACAAGACTTCGGCCAGGTCTTTCTATAAAGACGCCTTAAAGGGGTACTTCAACAAAATTTGAAATATAGCAGTCTTGTTCAGAAATAGGCTGATTATAATCTACAATATCCGTAAATGACAATCGCATGTTTGTATTGTGAGCCTGATGGCTGTATTTTTCGTTATCAATGGCCCACTCTGGCAAGCGCTTGGAGAGCAGCCAGCGGAGATCACGTGACATCCACCGCAATCGTGACATAGATTGTCTCTGGGCGAGCAAAGCTGCGGCGAGGCTGACATTGAGAGGATGTCCTAGCCTAGTGGTTCTCAACCATTGATGTTTCACAGATCACTTGCGGATCGGCGGAGATGATGGAGGACCCCGCTTGTGGCGAGGGAGGGGAAAAATATAGGTTAAATATAATGATTTAATAAATGAATATAAGGGATAATGTGAAGTAGACCTCTGTTATTGACATACACACGAGATAACTCGCCCGAAAACTGAAACATTTCTTTTCGATCTGAAAAAAGACAAGTTTTATTGCCAGGCTTGACTGATAGGGCAGGGCTTCACGGACCCCCATTTGAGAACCATTGTCTCGGCCGTTCCAGCCACTGAAGCAGCCGAAGCACGCCAGCAATCGATCGGGCCATTTTAACTAAACCCAAAGCTGCTTTTGTACGCATTTTGAGTGACAAGTTAATCTTGTATAATCATGACAATAACAACATCTGGGACACACAAAAGGGAGTCTCGGGGAGAGGGAAGTTCCTCCTTCCCCTCTTCTCTCGTGGTAGCCGGAGGCAAGACAGTTATCATTACTACCTGTCAAGGTTCCTAGATGGGCATTACAAACGAGGCATTAGCGACATTCACCAGGTACTCTTTCTAATAGTTTAATTTGTTTTAAAATTTCTTTCTTGTCTTTTTCAACAAGAGATTGGTGTCCAACATGATACTGTTCCCTTGAACACGAATAGAGCCAAAAATAAGTGCTGAAATTTCGTAGTATCCCTTTAAAGAGGCCACAAAATTAATTTTGGGCTGGGATAAATTATTCTAGATTGGGATTTTGCTAGTCGCATATTGTTTAGAGGGTTTAAAAGAAAGAGGGTAGAAAGTCAAAAGCCTGCTTTTCGATACAAAAATTTAAAAATATAGCAGACAAGTTCGCACCATTTTTCCTTTGAAAGCTCTCCGCCTTTTCACTGTGATACATCTGCGGTACCCAAAACACGTCGGCCAACCCCAGCGCGTGCATTGGACATGAGCACTACGTCACTCGGACGTATGCGCTCGTCAACAATCAATCTGTCAACGAATATTTGGATTTGTGTTTGTGGCAAATGAGTGCCATATGACGACACTTGCCATCACTTGCGGATGAAGTTTCATGGGTTGCTTAAGAAAATGCGGTGGAAGCTTGGAATCGCTGCATTCGGTAAAATACTGTCATGACCACGTGATTTCTCATTTTGCTTTTAAATTGAGGAGGAAAGCTAAGGAGGAAGAAGTTGAAAAAATTGTAGAGCCCTTCCACGTCACGTGAAGATGGAGGACCAGCGAAGCTGCTATCTTTACAACGTCTTGGACGATGCCTAGAGAACGACTTCTAGGACGACCCCAAAAACCACTTCTAGGACGACGTCTAGGACGAACTCAAGGACGACTTCTAGGACGACCTCGAGGACGCACATCTAGGACGACCTCGAGGACGACGCCTAGCACGTCCTCTCGAACGACCTCAAGGACAACTTCTAAAACGACGTCTAGAGGACGACCTTTACGACGACTTCTGGGACGACTCCTCGAGGACATCTAGGACGACCTCAAGGATAACCTCGAGGACGACGCTTAGAGATGATAACAAGGGATCAGGACCTCACTATCTAATAATGCCAAGGAAGGCTGACTCGTGCTGGTTGCTCCCTTTTTGTTTTTATTTATTCATACTTGACCCCTCTTTTTGTTTTTATTTATTCATACCTGCCACGACCAATGGGGAGTTTTCCGTTGACATGTGAGCACGCATTTTTTCCTAGACCCTAGCGTACAACAGCTTCGCTGTAAAATAATTTCATGACCCCTTCAACAGTATCTTCCCACCTGAAGTTTCATCTTTGCAAGTAACTGAACAAATCTTATTTTCTCGTTTTGAGCCTTTTATATCCACTGCTGCTGGATTTTTGGGAAGGCTTGGGACCAGTCACGCTGTTTCAAACAGATTTTTCCCATGTCTCCTCCTACATGGTGTTCGTTGGAAAATAAAGGAATTATATGTTTTTGCTATTTATTTCCCTAGTACGTAGACCCGAGAATAGAAACAAGGCAAACGTCTGCACAGAGTTTGGATATTGCATAGGGTCGGCCAAAGTGAAGATACAAGCCGGTTCTCAAGAAACCTCTGGCATTTTGACAAGCTCAATTAAAATTGAGTTCCTCAAAACAAATTTTCCATACTTTTATTGCTTCAAACAAAGTATGCAGAGGCCTTGTATACATTTTTTGACATTTATTATTAAACAGTACATAAAAAAAAATTGTTTACAGTATACGAAGATTATTTACAGCAATGGCTGGGTCAACCTTTTACGTGTGCCTTCATCGCTTGCCACCAAGCTGCTGCTTCATGGTGGAAATCTTTTCGCTGATTGCTCGGTTGGCTGCAGTGCACTTGCTCAGGATAAAGTTGAGTGCATTCTCGTCCTTTTGCTCAAAGGCAAACTTGGCTGCTTCATCCAAGTTACTGAAAGCAGGCAGAGATCACTATGTAGAACTGTGCTGGCAAAAGCATGTATGTTTTGACCATGAGATGCAGTGCAGTGTCTATGTTTGCACCTGTACCTCTTTGGAGAGACCCAGTGATGAAAGTGGCATTTGACCTATTGTAGCAGGTTCTGTGGCAGGCAAAATATTGGTTGGGAGCAGCCACTGACGCTTTTGGAGCAACATCTGTTAGCACATCACTTGAGAATAAAGAAGTGATTGCATCTCTAAATGAGTTCATTTATGATAGTGATCAAGAGTTACTCTCTGATGATACTCGAGCATATTACTTACTACTGTTTGTGATAAGAATAGATGGGGCGTAAAAGGAACGCAGTCTTCTTATATAAGGCTCCAGTTGGAGTAGGTTTCATTTACAATGGGTATTGAAAAATGGCTGAAAAGTGAATCATAGTGCAACACTTTGTTGGGATAAATCCTCTCTCCTTGTTCATTTTAG
Organism: Ixodes ricinus; assembly: GCA_037355805.1. Lineage (NCBI taxonomy): Eukaryota > Metazoa > Arthropoda > Arachnida > Ixodida > Ixodidae > Ixodes > Ixodes ricinus. Next base: position 69,647 of record JAZHYW010001418.1, read on the forward strand.
ACTCGGTAGTTCGTTAAAGCCTGTAAAATTTCTGTAAAATGCCAGCAAGAACCAGCATATTCGCTTAACACATCTACCAATAAAAATGTGTCCCATAAGTTTAATGAACCCACTGAACTCGATACTCTAACATCATAAACTGCAAACACAACCACCCCAAAATATTCTAAATATTATACTTGTGCTCTGACGGTGACACTGCTTTTTAGCGGCGTAGGAACCTGTTGTGTCAATGTTCGCTGCTCTTTCGATCAACAGCTAAACGGGAACTACCGTAACTACCGTATTTATTCAGATATATATATACCAGGGTGTCGAACCGGAACCGAACCGAAAACCGGAACCGAACCGGTATTTTTTCCGGAACTGAACCCAAACCCGAACTGTTATATTGTTATCGCAATGAACCCGAACCGGAACTGAACCGGAAAAAAATAACGGTTACCGGCTCATGTTAAAACGATTCGGCCACGCGCTGTTGACAATGAATGTGCTATCAATGCCATTTGTTTTTAAGTGCCGTCAACTGACACACACCTCGCTTACATATTTTTCTTCTCCACTCAGTCTTAGGAATATAAACGCTGCATCCATGAATCTTGACAAACGCTGCATCCATGAATCTTGACATAGGAACCAGTATTGCGCTGGTTGCGGCTTGCACGGAAAAAAAGAATTGGAAAGCTGTGCAAAAAAACAAAATCGCGTCACGGGATTTCATTTTTTTACAATCTCGTAAATCCTAAATGCTGCTGTGTGCTCATTTCATAACACGTTTCTAGAACGCGCGAGTTCTTGAAGCTTGCTTCCATCGGAATGAGAAAAGAAAAGGCTGTGGAGTTTGATAATGTTTGAGGGAGAGAAAGAAATTTTATTTACAGTTGAAATGAGCATTCATGAATTATATCTGCTCTTCGCTGCCCCAACCACCGGTCAGAGTATATCGAGCTATGAAGTGTCAAGATTTACATGCCGTATTTTTTCGTACCGGAAACTCGATAAATGCGGGGAAAAAAAAACAGGGATACAAACCCTAGTCGCTCGCGGAGAAGCGAAGCTGCGCGCACTTTCGAATTTGACAAAGGATCTGCCGAGCTTCTGTTGCTTCCGTCGCCTGCCCAGCGTAGTCATGGGACTCAAGCGGGCGCGTGCGCTCAAACCAACGCTCAGCAGACGCTGGAGTTAGCGCCCGTGACAGACAGCCCTGTCATCAGACAGTCGTTGTTTGCCGCTTGCATTGGCTACAGGCTTTTATAAACGTTATGCACTACTAGTTTCGACGATGTATCCCGTTTCGTATGTGCTGATTTCAGATGTTTTATTTGTAATTTATTTTGATGTTGCAATTTGTCATTTATAATTTCCGAACCGGTTCGCGAACCGGTTCAGCGCCCTCGAACCGGTTCGCGGATCGAATTAATCGAACCGGAACTGAACCGGAACAAAATAAATTTACTACCTGAACCGTAACCAAACCCGTATTTTTTTCGGTTCGACACACTGATATATACTCACGTTTCCTTTCTCTGCTGTTTTTTAATGCGAAAGCGTTAACTGTCCCATGGAGCGAGCCGACGTCATCAGTTTGAAGTGCAAAAACGGCACCTAGTTTCCCTGATCCCAAAGGTCCCATTGGCTGGCACGCGGCGACGAGGCTCCCATTGGCCGCTGTGCACGCCAGTTTCAACGACTGCTGCCAGATGGCGCTGCGTGTCTGTGCTGCCAGCGCGCCAATAAAACTAACCGCTGCAACCCCATGCCACTACGGGCCCCGCGCTCGGAGGCTTCTGATCGTCTCGCTGCCGACCAACATGCTGTTGCCTCCATCATCCACATCGTCGGCAGTGCTTCTGCCACAACTCGGAAACATTACTCGCGCCACAAAACTGTCCCCCACTACTAACATGGGTGTGGACCGACGTGTGCTTAACGCAAGTCGCAGAAAATGCACATCTTTGGTGAGAGCATCGCGTATACATTTGGCGGGAATTTAGCGGGACAATTTTTTCCTCTAACTTTAGCAAGGAAAGTTTTTCCGCTAGATTTAGCGGGAGAAATTTTTTCCGCTAAATTTAGCAAGGAAAGTTTTTCCGCTAAACTTAGCGAGGAATTTTTTCCGCTAGATTTAGCGGGAAATTTTTTCCGCTAGTGACGTCACACATGACGTCACTGATGACGTCATCACGATGACGTCACTGGTGGTCCTTGTCACGTGACGTCACGTCACATGACATCATCGTTATCGTTGCTGACGACGTCATCAGTGATGTCACCAGTGACGTCACGCGTCCCATAATGCCCCGTGCAATTACGCCGACAACGACGGCGACGCCGCTTCAGCCGGAAACGGGCGCCTAAGAGCTGCTCTCTAAAAAGTGTGTTCATTATGCAAGCAAATACGTATGTGCTGCTTCAAGTGCTCTGAAATAATCGACTGTACCTTTCCCAAAGTGTTGAAGTAATCAATTGTACCTTTCCCAAGCTGCCTCAAATTATACTTTCTTAGTAAGTAAATGATTGTACTGCCAATATATAAGATTTTCAGCAGTGATCACAACTTACCCAAGCTTCACAAAGTACTTGACTTTGTTCTCTTCTTTTGCTTTGGCGAGGTACTTCATTGCTTCATACTTGTTATCATATTTTAGGCAGATGTCAATAAAGGGCTGTAACAGTATGAAACATGGGTTAGGTGTTCTTTTCTGCCTCATAAAAAGATAAAGTAAAATTTGGGCCAGACAAGCTATTTACTTCGTATCCTATGGGTGACTTCTTCGACTTCGAGAATTTCTCCAACTCTATCCACTGGTTTCCTTCTGCAAGCACTGACAACTTGAGCCACCAGAACCTGCAGGATAAATGAGTGGAATGCCAAAATGGAATCACACTAACAACCGAAGGCCCGATTCCTTTCGCTTCTCAGCAGGAAACTCTAAGCAGTGCTTCAAAAGTTTTTACCATGTGACCTACAGACCCTGGAGTAAAGCTGGGCACAATAATACAGCATTTAAAATGGTGGGACAGGGAATCAAACAATAATAATGATAATGCCAACCATGTGAGAGTGATAGAGGTGATGAAAATCAGCACATGACAGTGTGCACCCCACTGACCTTCGTGTCGATTGTTTGGACTGTGTACCCCTGCTTTGTCCCCAAGCTATGAATGCGAGATTTCTTGAAACTGTGTGTGCATCCTAGCAGCTGTTGTTGTTGAGGGCCTGGCAAAGGTTCTGTGAAGGCACAACACTGCAGAAAGGCAGCACAGCTTACTTCAAAAACACATGCAGTGCAATCAATGCCTGTGTTTAATGCATTGTCAAGTGGTGGTCTAGCTCGCATGTGCTCTCGAACACTTCAATAATTATCAAGAATCGATGCAGTGAATGTGACCACAATCGCCGAAAAATTTGGCGTGCATAACCTGCACCAAGTTTAATTTTGAAGCAATATGTTTGCTAGATACAGCATTTAAAGATTGCACACTATGCTCTCTACCATGGTTCCATAAATGTTTTAGCAATAATAAAAGAGCTTCCCTTTTACTCTCAGAAAACCAGCACCTCAGTTTGAAATTGAGGTGGAACAAGGCAGAGGTGGATTCTCAAGGCAAAGTGGATTCTCTTTGCTTGGAATGTCTGGACTGTACGAGCAAAAGTGCCTGCCAGATACAAGTTCCCACCTGTAGCCTTCATATGTACTACTACCTAAAGTTTCACACGAAGTATAGAAAACCTACCTTTTATCCACTCGAGGGTTTCAAACTATAAAACTCTTTTCTTAACCACATAATATCACTTCAGTGACCTGCAGTTGGCACAAGTCACAAACACAGTAACACGCTGCTCATGTACTTTTGCACTTCGGAAGGGCAGCTCGTGATCAACCCAAATGCGCGTTACACCCGTAACACTTTCATGAAAGACTGGTATCACAGTGACAGAATTGATTCTTGATGGGTATCCAAGCGTCCGAGTGCACCACTGAATACATCATCATGACTGAACAATACGTCGAACGTGCTCGCTGATCGCATTGTACCTCTTTTTGAAGTGAACTGCACCATCTTTCTGCAGTGCAGCAACTGTGTAGAATTCTCTACACAAATGCAGCAGCTAGCATATACATTAGGCTTCAAGAAAAACTGTAACAAATGATGGTGATTGAAGCTAGCTGGCTACAGCGTGTAGCCAGGCAGATTCCACAATGTTTGACCCGGCTGACCATGTGACGTGGTAAGACTTGAGAACTTGGCAAGACTTCAGATCGAGACATTAAGGCAACTGCATTTGTGAAGTGTGATCTAGAAAAGTGTCATGAAGATCATGGTGCACCCTCATGCCTGCATGGTTGAGGCTCTTTGGCCGGAGGAAAACAGCAGAGTTGTCTATCACTGATGATCAAACATGGGAACTATGTACGATTTTTGTAATAGCATTCCCAATAATAGTATAATGCTGCTGTGTCAAAGAATAGATATTCTTGGCTGTTAAAAGAAATCAAGAAAAAATACATACTGTAGGCAATCTCTCTCTTTGCGGGCTCAAAATTTAACAAACTTTTTGCTTTGTGGTTTTTGGGAATATTTTGCATACAGAACATTTTATGGTTTGGAACAATATGCTATATACTGCTTGTTACCATGAGGTGATATATTTGCGTGATGGATTTTTAACACTATTTTTTTAGATAGTGAAATTCCCCAAAAAATAGGCACCTACAAAAATGAAGTCGTTTACAGTATTACTAAATCACATTCCACGTGGACGATGTCGCAAAAATGCGAAATGTCTAAAGTCGTCGATTAGATTTATGTTTAATCTGCTTATAAATGACACGTGAATTAACCAAGAAGAACAATTATTTAAAATTTTTGCCAACTGCTCAGATTAAAGATTTAAAAACTCTTTAGCCAGCAATCCCCAAACATCTATGTGTATTGTAACATGTCACCACCACTCATTTTCTGTAGCGCTAAATTTCTGTGCACTGATTAAATGATCTTGGCTATACGTGCATCCAGGTCCCGCTAGCATGCTTTAGTAGGCATTTCTATAACTGGAAGAAAGTTTGGAATGTCTGAGTTGAATGCATGCATGCTTTTTCATGCATTATTGTAAAGTATTTTTTCATGGTTAATGACACATTTATGCTTCAGTGAACAGTCATGACTATTGTCTTGGCAGTCACTACTGTCAGTGAAAATATCCAGATGCCATGTTTGGCAACAGTTCATATTTAATTTAATAAAAAAGTTCAATGCACACTTCCAGTCTTTTTGGTTGGCATGTAGTTTAGAATTGGACATCAAGTGCATGTTCCCAGGTGTACAATGGTAATAGTCTGTCCACTCTCCACAACAGAAACAGATTGTGCCAGCTCCAGGACATATCAAGTGTCAACCTGACCGTACGTCCAAACAATCCCACAATTTCCTGCGATGTGCAGTGCAGTCTAGGATTGCTGCGAGGCCTTCTGGGATTTTCCGGGATGCTCTACTGTGGCTTGTGGACCACAGTGATATATCTGCATAATTTTCTTATCACCAGTTTATACGCTGGCAGCTAAGGAAATAGACATTACATTTATAAAATTATTCACATGAATAAACTAAAAATAAATTCTGAAAATGTGAACTTGCTTTCACAAAGTTTGCCCAAAGAACAAATTGTTGATTAAATCATTTTTCAGAGAAAAAAACGGGAAGGTATTTTAAGCTTTCCCTAGCACAGATCAGGCACCTCCAGTTGGAGAGTCCTTTGCCCTCTAAAACAGCATTTCAAAATATTTCTATGCCAAGAGAAGTGCCTGGCCTGCCTTGAACTGCTCTGTAATGTCACTGCAAAGGCCAGGCCCAGTTTGGACCCTTCTTAATGGCAAACTTAAGGTACAGAGGTTGGTCTATAACCATGCAGACCTCTAATCTCACACTTGTATTTGATATAGTGCTAACTTGTGAGAAAAATCACATATATCACCCTCTACCTTCAAAATAATACTACCTTCAGTAATCCATCCCAGAAGCCCAACAACATATTACCACACCTCTGAAGGAAGCAATGGCAGAGGCCCAACAATGTATTACCCCACCTCTGAAGGAAGAGATCAAATGAGCTTTAGTTTCTTTCTCGTGAAAGACAGTTATTGCCCAAATTTATGCTCCAGTTTGACAGTCCTGAAAAGATTTTGTCCTGTAGGACCTATCTGATGCTACTATCATCAGCGAAATTTTCGCTCCAATTACCGTTTCTCAGGGACCTTGAACTCCTTGCAAAGATCTTCAGCCAGTTTCATCTCCTTGATCTCCATAAGGCGCCGCATTGTCTGCTGGACGGACAGGCCGTCGAATTTGTCGTTGAATCTGCCTTCATACTTCAGCTGGTGTTTCATCAGGCGCAGTTGGTCCTCTGTTTGCTGAATAAAATTGAAGCATATAAGATTGTCAAAGCGGCAAAAACATGGCTATCCCTTTCCACGTTTTGTCTAAAAAAGAGCTGAAATCTCTGAAACCAAAAATGACCTGCATTTCCCCAAGGTCAAAGATGTCACCCTTTCCTCTCCTTTCTCTCTCATTTTGTTCTCCCCTTTCTCCTTTCTTTTTGAAAAATCTGCCTCTTTCCAATTGCAGAGGTTGAAAGGCTGTAGTTGTCTATCCTTGCCGGTTGTTTTTCAGTTTGTCATGTCATGGCCGTTAGGCTTCTACCCTGATTAACCCTTTCATGGTCGCATTTTTTCTCAAAGACCCGCCCCCGTGGTCGGGTTTTTTACTCGATGCGTTAGCAAAGATTATACACTAGTTTATTGTCGCATAAAAAAATCTAAGACTTAAAATAAATAGTACACACACTTCTAAACATCTGCAGCACACTCGCTGCAGGCTGAACAAAACAGAAAGGGCCAAAACTTCGACGCGCCCGCTTCCGAGACAGTCTAGAAGACAGAGCGGCTGTGTGTTAGACTCCGGACTCCGAACCGAGCTGGTTTCCAGTTGTGCGTCGGATGTCGAGCTGTTATCCGACTCCGAGTTCGAGAATGGTTCAAAGTCTGAACCCGAAGAGCCATCGCTCCAGTCTCCGCTACGCTACCTCCGGAGCAGCCGGCACGCGCGGCTATCTTGAAGCATCACTTACACAGAGCGTCCAGTTTCGCAATTTCAAAAAGCCGCGCCAAAAGAAACATGACCGCAATTACACGGTTGTAGTTCCCTACAAACCTACCAGATGGCAGCACCTCCCCGCGAACGCTCCCGTTCAAGAGGAGGCGCGAATTTTTGAACGAGCAGTCGCGGACGTACATGTACGGCAGAAACCTTGCGGGACGCTCCCGCGCTGCCGTACATGTAGGTCAGTGACCATGAAAGGGTTAAGAGGACCTGACATGAAAATTAGAATATACCTCTCACATTCGAATATAGATTAGACATGATGAACAATATCTGCTAATGACAATCGCACGCTTGTATTTTGAATAGATGGCTATATTTTTCGTTCTAAACGGCTAATTCTGGCAAGCGCTCGAAGAGCAGCCATCGGAGTGCGCCATCACGCTCGAGGATAGTGCCGGAGCTTTGCCAGATGGTGGCCCAGAACGGAGAGGACGAGGGGTTTGCCATGCTGTTCGGGGGGGGGGGAGTTTAGGAGCAGCTTTGTACTCGGAAAAAGACTCTCAAGTTTATAATTATAATGCAATTAAATGCAAGGGGGCAAGCGAGCTGGACAAGAATGATGAAAATAATCCCTGGAGAAGGGGAACAAGAAGGACAGATTTGTGTTTGTCCTTTGTCCTTCTTGCTCCCCTTCTCCAGGGATTATTTTCATCATAACTCTCAAGTTTCTCAGAAAAAGCCCAGGAACCCTCCCGGAACCTACGGCCAAGAGGGCCTGCAGTGCCGCAAGTCCTACCCACCAGGTCAGTGGGCAGCAGAATGAAGGCCCCCAACTAAGCCCCCCCCCACCCCACGTTACAATCTTGCTTTGTCGAAGTCCCCGAAGGCTGTAGCATATCATGGAGCCGTCGGAGCGGCGGAGCTGGCGGTGCTGCCTCGAATGTGCGATGGCCGACTGTCACAGAATTCAATAACTTTTTTGTCCTTCAATGGTGGTGGTGTTGTCCGATTCCATGTTTGTGAGTGGGGTGCGCGAGCGCCGAGGACAGGAGCGCGTGCTTAGGATTTTTTTTTCGTGCAAGATCGGAGGGAAGGAAAGTGAAAGAGTGGGGAGCCCGGGCGCGCGAGGGTAGTGGAACGTTGAATCGCGGAGCAAGGCTGCGTCGGTGTGGAATGGTCGGCGCTGAGCAGGTCCGCGGCGGTATGGTTGTTCGACCACCGAGAAGTATTCGACGGGGTGTGTGGGTGCTTGTGAGTGAGTGCTGTTCGTCACTACAACACGCAAGCCACCACGACTTCTCGACCCCGACTGGCGGCGCAACGAACAGGACCACCTTGGGACGCTGGACTCGGCTCTCCCCCCTCCAAAACTGTATAACAACCTCGATTTGACTTTTGATTTTTTTTCTTTCCTTCTCTTGAACTGTGTGTACGTCCTGTGCGCCTTTTCCTCACTTTTGAATTATTTTGTATAAAATACTCTTCGTAACGTCGGCATGCTTTGCTCTCAATTCCTCCCGCCTCTCACGAAGCCTATCGCCAAGGTGGGGTCCTAGCACCTGGACAGCGGTCCAAGTCAAATAACAAATTTGTTTGTTTTAAATGGGATCTTTAACATCCGAACCTGTGACACCGACCACGCGACCCAGCTCTCAATTTCATTACTTTAATCCACTTAGCAGTATTTCACTGAAAAAAGGCTCTAGTTCTGCTCTTTCCCTCAGTGTGGCCAAAGCCTCTTCTGCATATCTTAGGTTGCATCAAACAATAGTAACAAGAAGGTGCAAATGGTTCTTCCAGCACCCAGTGGGATCTTTCTGAGAATTGTTTCCAAATGCCGCCGAACAACAAAGTGACAATGTTTATTTTTATAATATAGAATGCGATGATCCCCAAGTAGTGGGAGTGACACGTATGCTTGGGTATCAAACTATATAATGCAAATAGATGTAGTGAACAACTGTCGGAGCTAGAAACATGTACAACTTTTGACCAATCATAAGTACTAAGATGTTTCTGAGTTCATGTTATTGTGAATGCCCCGTTGTTGGATATCTGGGACTACTTTGAACCGTTTATTATAATATAGCTGTCTAGCATTTCAATAAAACCAATTATTGGAGAAACCAAAAACAAAAGAATGGCTTTTAGGAACGTGTAACCGGTAACTAGAACCGTAAAAATTGTAACCGTAAAAAACCAAAACGAAATTGATATCAACAGGAAACGGCAACCGTAACCGAAACATTGTATTTTTCGGTTTGAGTCACTGATTAAAATAAAGATTCTCCTTCTTCGTAGCAGTATTAATATTATTATACCACATCTTTTGTTTTATTTCATACCCACTTTTGTGTTCAAACTATATAGAGGCCTGGTTAAATGGCTTGCTGCACTTTCCAAATAAATAAATAACTAAATAACCTATAAGAGTAAAGTATGCTGCAATGCAATCTCGCTTTCAGGCTGTCACATGCTACTGTATAGCTGCTGAAAGTTGATATAACTTAACCTGAGACAGGGAAGAAAAAAGAACATAAAAGGGGGATAACACAACACACAGTACCAGCACAGTGACCTGAATTCATTTTGAAAAGCTGCAAATGAAAAACACTAATCTATTCGTTGAATGTTAGGTATTGGAATATGCACAAGAAATAAATGACCTACATCAGAGGCAGCCACCAAGGTCAAGAGAGTACTGGGGCAGCATTTTGCACAGACAGATGCACTAGGCAATAAGGAAAATATGGCAAGAATGCAAACCTACCGTTGCACAGAAGTCATTTTTCGCTTGCCTGTACTTCGTTGCCGCAGCTTGTAATAAGGCCAGGCGTTGCTCAACACGCTAGAAAATCACCAAAAAGTTTTTTTAGTACTATCTGCTAGAGTTTTGAGGGCTCATGGTAAAAAGGTACAATGAAGTTCAAACCAAACATAAGCTTTGTAAAACAAATTTTATCCATATGCTGCCCCCAGTTTATACAGCACAGGTTGGCGCTTCATCATCTTTCACTCGATGCAAGGTTTTGTGGTTAGGAAATAATTAAACGAGATAAATAAAAATTTAACAACTGAAACTGGCTTGCAGGTTTCCACCTTATTTTTTTACAACAAGCACTTCTTTACAGCCCAAGACTAAGTAGTGCAGTTTTCTTTCATTGTTTATTCCAAGTTAAAAAGAAAAAAAGCTACACTTCTTTTTAAACACACAAAATAAAAACATTCAAGAAAGTAACATAAAATATAATGTTTTGCTGTCCTATTGTTTAGTAAACCTTGGTAATTACGAGTTTTTTAGATAAAAAGATTTGTGAGGCAGCTGAAATTTTCAGATTTTTTACCATTCAATATTTTCCCTGCTATAGGGAGATACTCCCAAAACCAATTGTAATAATGACCAGGATAACTTTCTTCATGCGTTTTTTATGTGTCTAGAAACAAACAAACAAAAATTCCCACATATTGAAGGCATGATTTAATTGAAAATATGTGAAGATACCTGCTAAGTTTTTGTGTGGTAGAGAAGTATTCTGCACATTCCACAGGCGTCATACTTTTGTAAGAACTAGAGAAATCTAGCTACTGCATCACGACAAATACAGTAGAACCGCTTTACCTGTATGAACCCTCTCAATTGGACATCAGATGCTTCTCTTATCGGAAACCCTACTGAAAGCAGATGAATTTGATCTAAGACTAGCTAAATGGATTCAATTTGTTCATGTTACCCAGGAGTTTCTTCTAAGTTAGTTGCTCTTCACAATGTTTTACCGTAATATGCAATTTTTCACAACTGTCATCTTAGTTATTACCTGACGTGTGAATACAGAACATTTTCAATCAAACAAAGCATTTTTACCAGCCAACACGAGGCTATATCAAAAGTTACTGAGACACTTCCTAGCTTTCAAAAGTGCTTTTAAAAAATCATACCGGAGTCCTGTAGCTCTCCATGATCTTGCATTCTGCAACTCCTGTGAAGTTGTCTCCCACATCGTACAGTGCTTCCAATTTTTGCAGGTCCCACTCCTTGCACAACTGAATTTTAGGAGGAAAAAGACCACTACCGTAATATATGCTCATGACAATGCTAAACTTAAGAACTGTCTCTCCCGCTCAGCGTGGCTGCCTATTCACTACCGGCTTTATTATACAGTTATTAGCCTATGGAAGAAAATATAAAGGCACAGCTAACCCAGTGTACGACACTTGTACCTTCCATATGCAAAGGATGTTTAAAAATGTACAAGAGGTGGTAAAACCTTGTTTGGACCACAAAATGAGAGTCAAAATATGCCATTTTTCAATTGATGATAAGCTGTAACGGTATGTAACAACCTTCCGAAGTTGACGTCAACACTGTTACAGAACCAAAATTAAGCATCTTACTCATCTTACTCAGTGATGGAAAAAAGAAAATGCAGGCCTTACTGAACGTTGGTGAACGTGAACAATAATCCCAATGAACCATATTCCCCGTTGATGTCGTTAATAAATATGTTATACTGTATGAGAAAATAATTTGGAGGCATTACTTCTGTATCATCGCTCATACATTCCTCAGCTCGAGTGTTTCTACAACACACCAACCGCACCTCGAGCCTGTTGTGTTTCTGTGATTGCTTAATTTTTTTAGTAACAGCTGGTAATACCTATTTTTAGAAACAAGGAGCTATTTACACTTACACTACAAATAAATGAGCATTCTAAAAAAAAAGGAAAAAGTAATATAATAAATAAACTGTACCTTCAGATACAGGGCCAGGGCTACGGGGTACTGACGGATTGTCAGGTCGAAGTCCGAAGACTTCATTTCTTTGAGTTTCAACATGACCGTGTAGACTGTAATCAATGCACATCAAGTTTCCCATTATGACATGCAATATTCACTACAATGCATAAAGCCTAAGAAGGGGCAGATTTCTGATAGACATTATTCAAGATTTAGCACTTCCTGTGGCAGGAGGCTGTTCAAACTTAGATCCATGAGACACATGTGGTCCCCAAGAAGATTCATTGTGGCTTAGCTGCCTGAAGCCCTCTACAATAGAATCACATGCCAAAATAATGTGTCACCTCAAGTGCAAGTTTGACATGCTATTAACTCTAAAAAAATTGACATGTGCTTTAAAAAAAAAAAGAAAAAAAAAGAGGATATTATGATTGAAAACAATTCGAAATAGAAGACTTCTGTGAATTAATGTCTCTTCACAGGCTTAATATTTAAGGCATAAGATATGGAAATTATTTTGAAGTGCCACTTTTTAGGACGTTTTGTTGAATGAAATTTCACAACTTCTAGGTTCATAGACTAAGTTGCTGCAATATGCGAAATTCACCATCGCCGTGAACCAGTACACATAATTTACGGTGATTTTCCACATTTTTCACTTACCGTTCCTCTGAACAGCAAGTTTTTGAATGCACAAAGCTATATAAGGATTGTTACACAAAGTTACTCTTGCACACTGAAGGTGCAAAGTTGATGATATAGCTTGTTAAAGTAATTGCCACCTTAGATTGACATTGCAGATTGCGCGAATATTTTACCATCATCATTTCACTCGAGTGAAGCGAACCTACCTGTCCACAATTTTTTTTGTAAACTCTACTTAAAATAACCTCACAATTTTTTTTTTTTCAATTGTTTATTGCAAAAAACAAAAAAAATTGCTTTTTGGTGAGGCTCTCGAGCGCAGAAGCTTGCCTGCCCCTGTACTACTGACCGCACCTGGCAATCTTTTCAAATCATTCATAGCAGATTCGACCGGCTGCAGACAGGCACACTTGTGAGCAAAGGAAATGGAAATGCATGAAGAGAATGCCTCTGCATGTTACAACAGTAAACAAAACATGCACATATGAATGTTGATGCGAAAACAACGATCAAGTGTTTATCGCTGTCATCTAGTGCTATGTGACAGAATAATGGTGGTTGCTCATTTGTTTCTTCCATGCCTGTGCATTCACGTGGCATCTGCTTGCTTTGTTAGATAGGACCATGAGAGAAACATCTGTATACAGGGTATTTCATGAAATGCATGCCATTTTCTTGCAAAGCTACACAATGCACACACACACAAAAAAAGATTGGTGCCATATTGGTTACTGCCAAAGAACCTTTTTATACAAGTTTAGCATAAATTTTTAATTTGTAAAAATAAAGATAAAGTTTTAATGAGGCACCTGCTGAGCATTATCCAAAACAACATACAAGTCACTTTTTGAAATATTTATTTGTGTGAATCTTTTGCAGCAACACACTAATATGAAGCCAAAACCTCTGAGCTGCATTTTAAAGGTTAAACCTTTGAAGCTCCAACAGTCGCCCAAACACTGAACAAACCTTATGTCGTTCCAAAAATTACCTATTCAGAAGTTTTTGATTATGGTCAAGAGATTTCTAATTAAAACCATACCTCTATAAACTCTAAAATGACTAATATACAGCACCAACATTTTTTTTCTGTTTGATGCCTAGAGTTTTTAGAAAAATTTTGGTCTGCATTCCATGAAACATATCATTTTCAGGATCATCCAATTGTCAGAACTAAAAATCAAGCAATGATTTGGAGGACTTGGCATAAGTCAATGGCTGAAGGTACAGGAAGGAATAATATGCTAAGATTTCAATAAACCAGCAGCAAGGCAAAGAACATCTGGCCCCACGTTGGGCACAAGATGTGGAAAAAAAGTATGACGACTGCCTTTGCCAGTGTCTAAGCCCGTTCTGATTTGCGCGCTCCTCACAAGCTCGCCCGCTCGTATCTTCCGCGCCTTCTTAACTGTCCTCTTCTCCAAAATTCCAAAGCTTTTAAGCAGACATACCGTAAAATACCGAGTAAGCGCCCACTCAAAATTTGAAGACAATTGCGAAAAAAATAGGCGATGGGCGCATGTGAGGTCATCAATTTTACATATATATATATATGAACTGTGCATATTTTTTCAGATGCTTCAAATTTTGGGGGTGGGCACTTAGTGCGTGAATGGGCAGATGCACGGTATTCTATAATAAGCCAGAGGAAAATAATTCATACTCAGGTCGGTGTCTCCACTGTCAATGGCCTTCACAAGTGCATGTTCCTCTTTCCCCAGCTCAATCAGTATAGGCACTTGCTCTGAGGCTCTTGGCTCACAGTCCAGAAGCTGTCATAAAAAGAATTCATTCATATCAGGTCTGTTTCATTTTGAGGCAAAAGAAATTCACTGTTGCCACCAGAACATAGCCCATATACATAGTTAAAGTGAACATATATACACTAAACAGTTGGCTTCAAAAGAAAACATGATATAACTACACCCGTTACGAGTCACGCTTCCCTCCTTCTTTGTGCTGAAAGTTAATTCACCCTTTTTTACATGGTATTTATACCCTGGCTGCTGTCACATTCTCACCTAGACCTGCTGCAGTTGCTCCAATGAATGAGGGCCATATTGCATTATCTAAGATGCAACAATTTACCTGCCTCAATCTCTTAGTTACTGTAACTATGTACTAACAGTATGTGCCATTAGGTATCACCAGCACACAACTATATAGAAATATAGAGACATTACTTGACAAAATTACACGAGAGATCTGACTAGTAATGCTGGGAGCTTGAGCCTATTTGAGCCATACTTCTGTAACACTATGCTGAATATTCTCTTCTGCATTCGTCTTTCTCGAAATTCATTGTAACATATGTTCAAGTTAACACATGTTCACAAACCTGAAAGATGCATGCAAAGGCAGCCTAGCAATACCCCTGATAAAACTGGGTAAGGTAAGCTGATTACTAAATAAAAGGAGGTATAGTATTGCCAAAAGACACAAGTGCAGCAAAAAGAAAGATGCATGATTTTGCACCTATCCCTCCACCATGCCTGTATCTTTTGAAGTTACAAAGTTTCACTCCTGAGCCTAACTTGTCCATTAAAGAAGTCTATGAAATGCTGCGCAAGGTAGCGAAAGTCAGTATGCCCCAAGTTCTCACCTTCACGGCAAGGTCCCTGCGACCACACTGCACCGCCTTTCTCGCAATTTCAGAGTAGAGTATCCCGGGCGATGACTCCAGCTTCTGCGAGATGGCTCTTGCTACTTCGTCCGTGGGAACATGCATTTGCGCTACCTGAAAATGCAACTGTTGTTTGCACTGCCATAACCAAGGACTCAAACTCCACTAAACTGACTTGGGCTGGCAGTGGACTTTTGAAACTTGCTTTTATGTATTGCCAGTGGATTTCAAATAGCAAAGGTAGCTGGAGTCGTACAATCAAAAAGATACAAATGATAGCATCGAGAAATATTTTAGATGTGCACAGGAAAAATTGCGGGACCATCCCAACTGTGCTGCTTATTCGACGATACAACGATGACGATCGATTGACATTGCGCCGATCGTCGCCATACAATGATCTGATATTAAAATGACGTTGCATTGATTTAGCAACGATACGTTGTTGATGAATAAATTATTTTAAGGTCGTGATTCCCTTTCCTGCCAAATTTAGCGGAGAAACTGAATTGGTGCATAGGTCATGCGACATCAATTTTTCTGCTAAATTTAGCGGGAAACCTGAATTCGACTGTAGGTCCCATGATGTCAGGTCACGTGACATCAATTTTCCCACCAAATCTAGCAGGCAAACTGAATTTGTGTATAGGTCACATGATGCAAATTTTTCCGCTAAATTTAGCGAGGAAACTGCATTGGTGCATAGGACATGTGACGTAAAGTTTTCCGCTAGATTTAGCGAGGAACCTGAATTTGTCTGTGGGTTCCATGACGTCAGGTCTTGTGACATCAATTTTCCCACCAAATTTAGTGAAGAAACTGAACTGGTGCATAGGTCACATGATGTAAATTTTTCCACTAAATTTAGCGGGGAAACTGAATTGAGGCATAGGTCATGTGATGCAAATTTTTTTGCTAAATTTAGTGAAGAAACTGAATTTGTGCATAGTCACGTGACGCCAATTTTTCTGCTAAATTTAGCGGGAAACCTGTATTTGTCTGTAGGCCCCGTGACGTCAGGTCACATGACATAAATTTTCCCGTCAAACTTAGAGGGGAAACTGAATTGGTGCACAGGTCACATGATGTCAATTTTTCTGCTAAATTTAGCGGGGAAACTGAAATGGGGCATAGGTGACAGGACGTCAATTTTTCTACTAAATTTAGCACGGAAACTTAATTGGTGCATAGGTCACGTCACATCAATTTTCCTGCCAAATTTAGTGGGAAAACTGAATTGGTCCATAAGTCACATGACATCAATTCTCCCGCCAAATTTAGCGGGGAAACTGAATTGGTGCATAGGTCATGTGACGTCAATTTTTCTAGCAGGGGAACTGAATTGGTGCATAGGTGACGTGACATAAATGTTTCCGCCAAATTTAGCAGGAAACCTCAATTGGTGCATAGGTCACATGACGTAAATTTTCCCTCCAAATTTAGCGGGGAAACTGAATTGGTGCATAGGCCGCATGACGTAAATTTTTCCACTAAATTCAGCGGGGAAACTGAATCGGTGCATAGGTGATGTGACGTCAATTTTTCCGCCAAATTCAGAGCAAAAACTTAATTGGTGCATAAGTCACGTGACATCAATTTTCCCTCTAAATTTAGCAGGGAAACTGAATTGGTGCATATGTCACATGATGTCAAGTTTTCTGCTAAATTTAGCGGGAAACCAAATTGGTGCATAGGTCACATGACATCAATTTTCCCACCAAATTTAGCAGGCAAACTGAATTGATGCATAGGTCATGTGACGTAAATTTTTCTAGCAGAGGAACTGAATTGGTGCATAGGTGACGTGACATAAATTTTTCCGCCAAATTTAGCAGGAAAACTGAATTGGTGCATAGGTCATGTCACGTCAATTTGTCTGCTAGCAGGGAAACTGAATTGGTGCATAGGTCACGTGACATTAATTTTCCCGCCAAATATAGAGGGCAAACTAAATTGGTGCATAGGAGACGTGACATTAATTTTCCCACCAAATTTAGCGGGGAAACTGAATTGGTGCATAGGTGACTGTGACATCAATTTTTCCTCAAAATTAAGCGGGGAAGCTTTATTTGTTTATGCTCACGCCATCGAAAAACTGGGAACGGCCCACTAACAGCTAACGCTGTAAAATGTGGGACAAAAAAGGTTGACAGAAGTCGCTGCAAAATTTTGAACTTATTCCAGCCACGTAAACTGTGCACAATGGCTTTACCACCCTGGACATGTGGACACCGAGTTTGTGACACATATAAAGAAGATATTCGCCCCTTTCCCCCATCATCGTGGCAAAGGCAGTGGCAAAACGGAATGCATCGTGTGCCGCTTTGCGGTGATGCTGCACAGACAAGCTTACTACCCATTTTGTGTCTCGGCAGCACGAACATCGCTGAACCATCAGTCGTCTCTCGGAGACGTCCCGTCTCCGAGAGAAAGCCCTGCCAAGCCTAGCGCTCCGGCGAAAGTGGAGCAGTAAGCTCCCATCTTGTGCAGTACCCCAGCTCTGACCCTGCTACTTTGCGTCCACCCGATTCTGCCAAAGCACGTGCCTGTTCTCTTCCCCCTCACCTTCTGCACACTTTCTCACCACATATGAGAGCACAGTTGCTCAACACCTTCTAGGTAACAGGGTCGTAGTGCTCCATTTTCTATGTCTCTCACCAGAGGCCAGCGTGGGGCACAAATTGGACACAAGTGCTGCGTCGGTGTTTGGCTGGAACTTGTGTTCAATCAGAGTGGATAGGACTTCCAGCTGAACGCAGACGTAGCACTTGTGCTGACAGCTCTTCTGTTACAGAGCAGGTGTGTTACAGGAAGTGTCTAGAAGCCAGACGTACAACACATTCTTGCATTAAAATAACGGATCTTATTTACAAAATCAACCTGGGGAGCTAGGAATTTCAGGAACTGGATTTTCAATGCATTTGCAGCTGCCCAGACAAACATAGACGTTTTCTTACACAATTAGTACTATGCCTTTCTGTTTTGGACCCAAGTCTAAGGTCACTTATCACTTATCACACGAGTCAAGGGGATCGATGGCTGTTTGAAAAAACCGCATAAGTCGGTTTCTGAACATATCGAGCTAAGAATTTGTACAGCGGTGGACGAAGAGTGTGCATCAGGCCTATCGAATATTCACTGAGTAAAGCTTACCCCGAGTATAAAGTTGGAAATCAAGAACCTGAAATTTCTAGCTGTGGCGGCCGTCTACTAACGAAGGCGTCTGGTTGGCACAACAGCCAGCAAGTGGCGGCACGTAAGATGGCAAGCACCTAGAGACCCTAAATTGAAGAGAGGCTCCATCTCAAACCATTGGGAGAATTTGCAACTTAATCGTAGATGCCTCCTGCGGAGATTGGTCCCAAGTGCACATACACTGCGTTTTAGCATGGAGAGGAGAAAAAGCAGGAGGAAAGGTGGAGACATTCAACGCTTTCGGCACCTCCTCACAGCTCACATTGCAGATGTGGCGTATAAACCACGTGACCCCAATTGGGCAGTTGGAAGCTCCCTGCAGGGTTCTCTACAGGAACCTACCACGGGCGCTTCCCTCTATCTCGGCAATAGCAGATGACCGTTCCGAGCCAGAAGCAATGAGATTTTTTTTCTTTCTTGCCAATTGCCAATGCACGACTCTTTTATTCTTACCAATAAAACATTAAAAAATAAACACAGAATGAAAAAAACAAAACAGGTGTTGTCTCGTTTTTTTTTAACTATTATTTTCAGCTACTATGTTGTCTGCTTTGCACTCCGTGGTTGTTACTGCATTTCTTTTCTTGTCTGCAACTTTCATCCATACTGTTTTAGGCTTTAACTCCCAACAAGTGATTGAAGGATGTTCTGTGGTGCGGGGAGTGCCAAAGGACAAAAGAGAACCACCAACATTTTTTAGCTGAGTTTCGGCGGTGATTCTACGCCAGGTGAGGCACCTCAACGTAGGCAAAAACCTCCAAAACATCTCGTGGAGAACAGTGGTGTCATCACCGAAGCCGACACTGAAAAATGCGGTACTCGGGGCCTTTGCCGCCGACCCCCACCTGTCGACGCAGAGAGCACTGGCAACATCTGTAGGATGCTGTGCCAATTAGACACCTTTCATTAGCGGACGGATGCCATAGGTAGAAACTTCAGGTTTTTGATTTCTCAGGTAAGTTTGTTCTGTAAAATTTTGGCACACACTTCAGCCACCTCTGAGAAGAAGTTTAGCTCGATGTGTTAAGAAAATAATTTATGCGGTCTTTTCAAATGTGCTATATAACATAGAACAAATGGGATCACCGCAAAAGGTAAGAAAACAGTGGAAAAACAAATGATGCTTCAACACAGCCCATGGTGTCACCTTATAGCAGGCCCAATGCGCCAAGATGCGGCTCGTGCCTTCGGTGTCAGGGGATCCGGAGGAATTTGGCTATCTTCAGGGCAAGGTAGTAGTGTTGTCTGAGGATCAGCCGGTCCAAAGGACTTCCATCGTCAAGCACTGCAACCTGTTAGTGGTTCAGGAAGACCAAGTAACAGCGAGCCAAATATTTCTCAGATTTTTTTCTTTCAATAGCTACATGAGTAAAAATTTAATAGCTGGTATTCCACCAAGATGCATGCTCCGTAATACCTTCATAGTTAATACTATTTGTGCAACGTCGTTTTCTGCACGAGCTTCTGCTGTTTGAGTTCACTGAACAGGTGCCAAATGTCACTATATTCTTTGTTCCTCAGAACAGGTATCGGTGCAAGAACAAAAGCTTAAGAATGGGCACTTCTTCCATGTTACAAGACATCATCTCCTTAAGGCTGGTTCACACTTGCAACTGCTTACAACCATATGCCTTAAAACTTCTTAAGGTCAGCTTGCAGTTTCCGTTTATATCCTATTTTTTTCGTGCATCATTTTTCTTTCTTGTCTTGAAAGACTTTGGACAATATTATAAGCAACCGTTTCTCATAGAAAGTATGTATACATTTGATCTTGCAAATACCGCAAAACTGTCGCTCCGGTGGAATGCTGTTCCAGGGTCACCTCATCGGGGGTGCCAGCTTGCTCTCGTCATAACAGATTGCAAAACCTCAGTCCTAAGCAAACGCAAGTGTGTAAACAAACCTTTACTAAAGCATGCTTTTTTTTTTTTAAGCTGGCGATTTTAAAGTTGGATACCTAAATGATAATGCTCCGTTCGAAGCTAGAACCCCTTACTCTTGCCAGGCCCAAGAGCAACATTGACCGTAATGACCCTGGTAACCTCATCGCTGGGGCTTTAAGGTGGAACACTTCAAAACTGATCAAACATGCATGAGTTAATAGAATGAAACCTAATTAAAGTACTGAAATGCTTATATGTATCACGACACTTAGCTCTTGAAAGGTAGGGTAGGAAAGGATACTGCACATAGGTGAGGGGCAGGCCGACAGTATGCTCTCTCACGGCATTCAGAACCCGTAGCGTCCGGCATGCATTCACAAAGCCATCCGGGTTCATGCTGGGGATGAAGGACTTGCCAAAGCATGCCGCCTGCGTGTGGATACCATGAACAAAGACTCCCTTAGAAAATAAGTCGGAATAATGATCACACCAGCTCAGTCCTTAGACTACAAAGAGAAAATAGACAAGGAAAGCAAAAACAAACTTGACAAGTTACTAATTTTACTGGTTATCCCAAGCTCTGTCAACAATGCACCCACCCTCAGTAGCTTCTTCTGGGTTGCAGACTGATATTCGTGGGCAGCAGCATCGATGCACTGCTGTATCGCAAGCTCCAAATTATTTTCCTCAATGATGGATCTCAGGTACTCGTCTGCTTTGTAACTCTTTTTCTGGAACACAAGAGAGTTACTGATACTGTAAGTCACATCTATGGACAGCTTCAATCAGACACGAAGATGTGCAACCACAGCACTACGCAGTATTATGTACAGACCGTAAAAAAAAGATGTGAGCAAACAAACCTCGAATTCAACCGATGCAGCCAGAAGTAAAGCCCCAGGGTCCATAGATCCAATCCTGAAGACATCTTTAACAACATCTGGCAGAAGAAATGAGTAATGTACAAAGTAGGTTAGATGTTTTAATAGTATAACACAATTTAATCCTTTAAAATGCAATCCAAATGCAGTACTGTAAAGTTTGAAAAGCCTCTGCAAGATATCTTTAGGGTGTAGAGCAAGTTGTTGCACTAATATACGTCTCTCGAACCCACTTTAGATGGTCTGCAAAAAGCGGTTTTTCAACATATTGCACTGCCATTTGCTACAGAGGTGCTGACTAGGTGGTAAAAGCTTAGAGTAAAAACATCAACGGATGAGCTTATCTCATTCAAAAAAGAAAAAAAAAAAGAGAAAAACCTGTTTTGGGCAATTGACGGCAGCATTCGCAGACAGTGTCATGACTGTGCTTGCCTAGTTGTACTTGCCGCCGACAGATGTCGGAAGTGTCGAGGGCATGCCGGCGCCGAGCTTAGCAGATGATCTTCCGAAAGTTACCACTTTGCTGGTGTGCGTCTGTCTAATGTACAATTCAGAAAGTGCCATAATTTATTCATCTTTTAAAAAACAAGCTGAATAGAGAAACAGGGATTTAAATCCCTCATGGCTCCTCATTTCTAATACAGAGATGATTGGTCGAGGCACCGCATACTCTTGTATCTCACGTTGCGCAGTCTGTCGGCAGCACATACAACTAGTCGAGCATGGTCATGACACCGTCTGCAAATGCCGCCGCAGACTGCTCAAAACAGGTGTTTCTTTTCTTTTCTGAACAACGTAAGTTCATCCGTGGACACTTTCACTCCAAACTTCCCTTACCTACCCACACCTCTGTAGTAAATCACAACACGATACGTAAAGAAACTGGTTTTTCAGACTGTCTAAAGTGGGCTCGAGGAGTTAGTGTCTACATGATGTAGAACCTCCTGATAGAAATCATAAAGCGAACTACTAAAACTCCGTTGCTAACTGGAAACCCCGTACGACCAAAAATCGCGGTTAACTCTTTCCGTACCACGCCCATAGGCCATGGATTGCTCATGATTGATGGTTTCCATGCGCTGCCAGAATTCTAATTTGGCATGCAAGAACATGTGCCATCTCGCATATAGCCAAAGGACTACAGCTTCGGTTTCGATTTCGACTTGCGATTTCTCTCAAGCTGGTGAGCTGGTGAGCTATCAGAAATAAATCTCTGCGAGGTGGCGGGACTTATCAAACATGCTGTCCTGCTGGCATTGGAGACTGCTACAAGGAAAGCCTCAATTGCTCAATCTTTGGATGACGGCAACAGTGAGGGCTGTGGGTGTTGTTGGATCACTTCATTTGAGCTCCTACAACGACATTTCGTCGCCGAAGTGCAAAATATCAACAGGCGCCTGTTGGAGAGCGTCATTCCAAGTTTTCTAGACTCTTCTGAGCCAGGGCACACATTTTATGTGTGCTGCAAGCCGTAAAAACATCGGCAGAGAAAAAGTAGCAGCAGTGCAATAAGAAACCAATGTTTTGAGAAAAAAAACAAAAAACAAAGAAAAAGTATTCTGGAGGACATTTATTTTTGCATGCAACAGCGTCTCTGAATAGCACGACGACATGGAAGCACACTTTGCCGACGGACCAATAAAAGACAGTATCAGCTAGAGCTCCCTAACTTACAGTGGTGCGTATGAGGCACTTTGTATATTGTGGGGATTGTGATCCCTCAACATTCTGTCGCGTCAGCGTGTTGGCGCGCCGTGGCGGCCGCGCTGGCGTAGCGAGAGGTGGCGCTGCTTACCACTGTGAGTGGCTTCCTCCTCTCCCCTTTGGGGCGTTTCCATTACGAACCCCGCACAAAGGAGATCGACGTGTCGCTCCTTGATTGGCCCCTTCGCCTCCGCTGTTATCTTAAAACCAACGGACAGCGGGATCTCGAGGTCTTCTTCCTGGGATTTCGGCGGCGGCAACAACGGGGAACCGTCCGGCGCACCGGTGAGCTTTACCCCGTCTTTTGTACCTTTGTGAACGACCGTTCGGCCGTGGACCACCTCCACTCCGACGGCGTTCACCAGCTTATAGCCGCTTCTTTTGTATTTGTTTTGTATTGTAAATAAACAGAGTTTATCACCGTTACCAACGTGACTGGTGTCTCATTGCGCTCGACGAGCAGCATGCCACGCGAGTACGAACCCGCTTCGCGGTAGAGCGTCTCGCCGCGAACGTGGTACTCCCAAAGGCAGTGGCCCTAAGGAGAACCACAATATCTAGCATTTTTCAAGCTCATTGCATGATTTAATATAGACAAAAACGTTTAGACTTTTTGTTTTATTGGTTACACAAATTCCAAGTTCAGCCTTTTTAAATCTGAGAAAACTTTTTCAGACATCAGTGCAAACATTTTCTTCCTCTAAAGAGCGCTTATTGGCTACATTTGTATGTACCATAATTAGCCATTTGCTATGTACCCCAATATCCCGAAAGATAGCCCACCTAAAGTCGAGAGCAAGTTGGGTGAAAACAAGGAGAGGGCTAACTTTCAATGTAAAATATAAAAAAGTAAAAACAACAACAAATGCACTTTTTTTAAATTATGTTTTTCTGCCAAACATGTTATTGCAGCAAGTGATAATGAAGCAAAGATGACTGTACTTCCCAGTCAGCCATGGTCGCTTATATCCAACTATAGTTAACTAGACGCATTTATGCCGAGGTCATCACTGATCCGAACACTATGATTATTAGGAGTGGGCTATCTCTTGATGTTTAAAAGAAAATTGCAAATCAGGCCAAAAGTAGAGGTAGGTTACCTTTTGGAGGTGGGGCATTTCTCGAGTATTACGGTAGTTATTAAAAAAGAAATGCTTTGTGCATCCCTCAAAAATCGCAACTTCTCTCTCCGGTACAGAAAGAGTTAATTAAAAGTCAAGCATTTGGTACTCTGATTGAACAATGTGCAGACTCACTTGGCACTTTCTGCAGCAACTCATGAATGGTGTTGCCAATCAGACGAACACCATCAACTTCTTGCACCAGGTGAATAGGCACATCAACGGGATAAGTGCAGAGGAGTCAAGAAATGGCACGCTGATGTGCGCATCACTCATGATTCATGGAACTCTTCAATAATAAAATCAATGCAGAAAATCTATGACTTACAAGATTAAACATTAGGCCTTCAGGGAATCATTTCCGAAATGTCCGAAATGATCAAGCCAAGTATGAGGGGCAGTGGCGTCACGAGGGTCAGTGGCACCCGGGCGGTAGCCCGCCGCGACCCGACCCCCCCGCTCTCGCGTGGCTCGCCGCGACCCCTCCTCCTCCTCCTCCTCCCTCCCTCCCTCCCTCCCTCCCTCCCTCCCTCCCTCCCCCCCCCCCCCCCCCCCGCTCTCGCGTGGCACGCCGCGACTCCCCCTGCTCTCGTGGCCCGCCGCGACACCCCCCTGAGAGCTGCACCCGGGGCGGTCTGCCCCCCCGGCCCCCCCCCTTGTGACGCCACTGATGAGGGGCATTCGAGTTGTAAGGTCTTCTAATTTGTTTTTTTCTCTAGTGAACAGTTAGAGGCATGGTAAGCATCTTAAAATATGCAGAATATAATTGGGAATGAGCACGAGGCAGAGCAAGACTGTTAAAAGTTGTGAAACTTTCATGGTGCCACTTGGTTTCACCCTTGTTTGAGACACTAAAAATGTCCGCGTTTACATTCAGAAAGCAGCATGTTATTTGTTCTCAGTACTTGTGCAGGATCGGGCGATTTCGTCTCGTAATAAAGGCACAAATGGTAGTTTCATTTCAACAATTACCACAGTAGATGGGAGATAAATGCCGTTTTTCAATCCCGAAATTAAGTGCCAGTCGCAGCAATGCAAGCACCGCATCTCCCCGCCACCGAAGAAGTTTTGTGTTACCATCAGTGTGGAGGAGATGGTGGTGGACATGTTCTGGGATAGTGGAAGCATCACCCTCATCCGCTCGAGTCCCCAGTCGAACAACAAGAGCGCCTCCGTTCTACAAGGGCATTATTGAGAAAACGATTCTTACCGGATTGAAGGAAAAACAACTGGAAAGAGTTGCAGTCGTCATCTTCCATCATGACAATGCTTTAGCTCATCGGCGAGGCGTCTTCAAAAATTCTTTCCATGAAAACAACTACGAACTGGTTCTTCGGGCTTCCTACTCCCCTCACCTTGGGCCCAGTGATTATTGGCTATTTCCAACCGTGAAATACTCTGTGGTCGGGTGTTTTGAATGTGATCTGCTGTTGCATGGGCAGTATATCCTAGTGGTCTCGAGACCCTCAAGGAAGTCTTTGCAGCAGCCATGCCATTCTAGCGTCGACATTGCAAAAGCGCACAGAACTACATAAAGCTTCAGCTTTTTGTTACAAGTACTTTTTGATAAAAAAATTAGGAGACCGATCTTGGATGCCCCCGTATAGTTATTGAAATGTTCCCTCTGTACACGTGCAGCCTTGAACTCTGCCTTCGTGTGGTGCATACTGCCCTTGCAAATAGATTTCAACCGATCACCTGCAAAAGGGCTCCCAAAAGCTTCCTTTCTTTACAACTTCAGACTCCTTTAGACAGGATTCCACCATTCAAAGACTATTGCATGTTAGAACCTTAGCTCAAGGATATTTGATGAAGTCCCTCTCAAAGCCAAGGACAAGGAGAATCTTGCCCCAGTGGCCCACGACAGCTTTCTGGCCACACCTGAAACAGCAATCATGTCCTTCAACTCGGATCAAAAAGGGGTTGAAGCTTTTTATGAAACATACCAGAGAAGCTGTTTTGGACGTGACTTCTCCTTTGTGTCAAGTTCACAAAGAGTGCTCTGAAAAGTAAAGGCTCTCTCAGTTTACAATACCGATACAGTGACAGTTACCAAGTGGAATAGGGATGAGAGAAACAGAATAAAAGTCTCATGCAAACGGAAGACCTATCTTCCATTCATTTCGTTCCTTCTTCCACCTCAGTGTCGGGAACACTGTCACTATGTTCCGTGTTCACGGACAGCCCCAACTCGAGCCTTGTATTTTACAACCTCAAGCTCTTTCCTGCCACAAGAATTGCAACAACCAACTTGTAGCTGATTTTCAGCGCAATAGACACTTTTCAAAAGTACATCGAGCAACACAGGTGGCTTACATACTTTTGACATCACCCCTGTGCAAAGCGTGCGATTGGATCCAAGTTCACGCTGAGCGCTGACACAGCACTCGTGTCTAACACATGCTCAAAGCATGTGCCTAAAATATGACGAACTCAGATAATCGACACAGCAGCTACTGGAGGGCATGTACTTTTGAGAAGGATCTATTTTAATCCGCCTGAACATTGTTTGGTAGGGAATTAGGTTCCAGGAAACAAACCCCAATATCTTAGCAAAAATATACCCTCAAGTCACTGGTTCCAATCCACAGGTGTCCATCATCCAGAAAGAGGGCGATGTTGCGGTAGTCAAATGATACAGCCATTTCTGTCACTGCCTTGAACATTGTCGTAATGGGTGGTGTCTAAAGTAAAAAAGAACAAAAAAGAAAATGTTCGCTTATTCGGTCACTTAAATAAGCTTTACAAAAGTTCATGCTCTCAGTGAAACTCAATAAAAGCTGTAAACACACCATATTGGAAAGGCCAGAAAAGCATGCCAGTGTAATGTAGTAACTGGAAGGTGGACAATTAGTTTCCCGCCACTGATCCACGCCTTTACGCAAATTCCAATTTTAAAATTTTTAAGTGTTTGTTGATTCACCTGCACATTTGAAATGCTCTAATTGATGGCTAAAAAATATAAAGGCCCTAGCAATATTAATGCAGAAGGCAGCAGCAACTGCCGGTAAATGGAAATGCAATGCAATAGTGGTGTATTCCTATGGCCCCTAAAGTTAAAAATACAGAGCCCTTTCAGGTAACACCCAAGGATAATGTACCTCTCTTCCTCTCCCATCAACCAGATGATCCTTCCAACTAGGCCCAAATGAATCATCAAAGCAGCAACATTTTCTCTGTAACAATAGGCATTTTAATTGTTCTGGCATCCTAAGAATTATGAGGTTTGCATTGCACAAACCTCCTCGATGCACCTTGCACTGCCCCTAGGGTCGAGGACAAAAATCTTGTCGTCTTTGGCAACGATGACTCTTGTGCCCTGTCTCGTCTGCAATGATAGTCCAGCTACTGGGTGGTGCCACCATTCCTGGGCAAGGAAGTAACAAATTAGTGTTTGGATATGCCAATATTTTCCATTATTAGAAGAGCCTGAGCAACTTCAGATGGAAATGCATGTAGTATGCCTAGCACAAACACTAAATGTCCAGAAACAATATTTAATTCAAGCAAGTCACGAGGGCCCATAAAGCCACGTCTCATTTCATTTTATCTTACAAAAAAAAAAAAAAACGGATTTGGAATTGTTTAAGAATACACATAGATGAGAAAAATACAGAATAAAAAATGCTATCAC
Organism: Ixodes ricinus; assembly: GCA_037355805.1. Lineage (NCBI taxonomy): Eukaryota > Metazoa > Arthropoda > Arachnida > Ixodida > Ixodidae > Ixodes > Ixodes ricinus. Next base: position 97,172 of record JAZHYW010001418.1, read on the forward strand.
TCTCCTAACAGTTCGAAACCAAAACCGAGGTAACCTTGTTACAACACAGTTTGCCTCTCTCTTTCTTTCACTCTCAATTATTGGCAAAATGGGCAGTGAAAGCAGCAAGATTTTAGTTGATTTTGCGACAGCTTTGTTTCCAAATCAAACCCAGTGTTTCCTCTCTTCAAAGACCGTTCCTGTCAAGGTTAGAAATTTCTTGGTTTCACAGGCCCTCTCGGTTCCCTTTACGATATTCTGCGGCAACGCCGTTCAGAAATGTCTCTTTGTAATAACAATTCAATAGTCTGTAGGCTTTACTATAACCTGGAAATGCTTTTCTTACTAGATCTTCACTTTCCTAATTGTTCTAATAAGAATTAGAAGCTCCCTGTTCAAAAAAGTCAAAAATTAAACCTGCCTGGTACTTCAGGCAGCTGCCAAGTTTTGTGGCTAGCAATGCTCTCCACGAGAAAGAAGCTGTATGAGCCAGTGAGAACTCCGACGCCGGTTCTCTGAGATGTAGTGAAAATCTTGCAGTCCAAGACGTTGGTGTCCTTTGGAACCTGACAGAGACATTATTAAGTTAAGTTCAGTAGTAAAAGAAAGGTGACTAGACCCGTCACTGATTATTGTAAACAACAAAATTTTCACGAAGACCCAAGTTTTCTCAAATTCTAAATTAAAAAAATAAAATATTATGTGAATAAATAATTCCATGGTGAGAAATACATAGCTGACCACTTTTAAGTGGAAAAATTATATGCCCACAAAAAAATATTGAAACTCGCACTTCGCAAAATAGGTGAATACTGAGCTCATAAAAATAGTTGTTTACAGTAAATCCTTATAGCTTTTGGCCTCACCTGGCCCATTGTGAAGGTCTCCAGGATTTTTCCCAGCAAGTTGTACTCAATGATGACACCGTCTTTCTGGACGCACACCAGACTTTCCGTATTAGACCAACCCATAGCCACAATGATGCCGCTGTCATGCTGCAATATGTAAGATTGCATTTAGTACAGCTTACCGATGGAAAAGCTTCCCTTAAGCTACACTGGACACAATGATGTTTGCCATCTAATCCTTAAGTGAATAAGCACTTGACATGAAGCTGCTCTGAAATGGTGCATACATTTGCATTGATTAAGTATTTAAGCAACCAGGAATGTAAAGTTTAGAAAAAGGTACAAAATTTCCAACACAAAAATAAGAAAATAAAGGCAATTAAAAATATAATTAGATTAAAAGTCCTGTCTAGGGTAGGGACAACTAACTACTGCACAAAAAATTGTCTGGCATTCCATTTATAAATTAAATGCACCCACTACATAGACAAGGTTTTTAGGGATTATCTATTGGATAATTAGTTTGGGAAGGAACTGGATAAATAAATGCATTTTAATTTCTTTATTATGGACACAATATTTTTTAAAGACAGCCCCCCCCCCCCCTTTCACCAACCAAAAAAAGATAAATGAAGCTTTTGGATCACAGAGTGAATCAGAGTTTTACTGCCATCTGTTGTTGGATTCTCCTCTTGAGAAAGTGATAACGTTTAGTAAACTTGTTCTCTTTGCTATGTAGTTGGCATTCTTATTTTAGTTGCAACACCTCCCAGCTACTGGATTATTTTTGCACCAAACAATGGTTGTTTCTCGTGGTTTTCAGGTCAAATGGGTTCCTTGACTTTCCCTTCCCATTGCAGTTTAGGGTCCAGTCCTGGGTCAGCTAACAAACCTGAAGAACTTTCACTTGCCATATGTGCACCACTTGTGCATAAAAAGAAAGACAGGACACTTCTCCAATCATTTAGAAGGCAGTAATATACTCCTTGAACAAGAAAGTAGGCTCCAGAGTGTCCGCACAGATCCACACCTTATCATTTTGTGGCTAAATAAGCCGTATCATCTGTGGTCACACTCACTGTCTATTGTTTGTGTTTTTGACCTGCACAATTTCTACTATGGACGATTTGTCCTGGAAATAGAGGCACCCATACTGATGAGGACATGACTGTACAGTCTCCACCCATATGAAATGCCCACATTAGCAATGGTGGCTGATGGGGGCGCAGTGCACATTATGCACAGTTCCACATTGCCCTGAGAAAAAACTAGACAATGAAATCCAACCGAACTGGTGCATACTGGTGAAGCGCCTTCCCTCCCTTCAGAGCAACATAGAATTGCACAAAGCGTGAGCAGCGCCCTCAAGCCGCAATCTCGGCCACTCCCTCCAAGTGGGTCTTTCATAATGGTAGAGACTGTAGAGATACTGGTAGAAACAAAGACGCACCGGATAAAATCAATTTTAAAGCAAAACTTTCAAATAGCAAGCAGTTTAGTCAAGCCAAACACATATAAAATTAGGTTCATGATCAGGGGCGGATCCAGAACTCCGTTTTGGGGGGGGGGAGGAGGAGGATTTGTAAGGATACTATTCTCCCATTCTTTCGTGTGCACCGGGGGTCCTCCCATGTCAAATTGCCCTCCGAGAAGGGGAGAGGGGGCTGGGTCGACTACGTCTGGGGAAGCGGCCCCGTCGCCGCCGCCCCCCCCCCCCGTTGGATCTGCCCCTGTTCATGATCAAAAAAGAAATGAGCTCCTAGGTCACCCTGATATTTCCCAAAGTCTGACCACTCGCTGAGAACAGGTGTATAAGGCAGACACTGCTCAGTTTGATTTTCATGATCTTCTTTTCATCTCGTATGATAGCTGGAACAAAAAGGAAATGAATCAAGCACTGCACGTGGAAATGAAATCAAGTTCGCACCATATAACAGATTTATGGCAGATGAATTCAGGGATTAAACTTGCCAAGATATGCCAAAAAAAAAAAAAGCTTAAATGCCACTGAAAAGAAAAAAAAGAGTTTTTTAAACAGATTGGTTAAAACACGTGTCAAAAAATAAAACTTATGCGAAAAAAACAAAACAATTGAGAGCAATATTGTTGGCGCGAGATCTATTTCAAATTCTGCATGCAAAGTCCATGACGTCACGGAATGGTCATACACTCTATCCACCTCAACGATATGGTCATACACTCTCTCTACCTCAACTTAATGGCCAAGCCGATCCACCTCTCCTCCTCACGCCCAAAATGCAGAGAGAAAACAAGTGGAACGGAGGTGACTACCAACTAAATCGCGTCTCGCACCGTCAATATTACTCTAAAAATTACTTTTCTTCACGCAAAATTCATTTCTTGACACAAGTGTCCCAACCAAACCGTATAAAAACATTTCTTTTCTTTTTAGTGGTCCTTTAAGCTCTATTGCTTTATGCATTAGGGCTTTTATACACATAATAGCTAGAGGTCCCACATAATACTGCCCATCACACAGTGGTCAATAAAAAATAGTTTTCACTTTACAGTTGAAAGTTATCCAGACAACTGCTCTGCTGCCCTTCACTTTATATAGGGTCATGCAAAGGGTTCACTGCACTATCCCCAAGTGTCTCATCCTAATTTCTGGGGTGTTTTTCCCCTTTACCTTGGCAACATGTTGGTAGGCATTGGGAATATTTATTGCCTTGTTTGTTTCCCTCCTCTAGAGGAGGGTTGCTTAAGTTGTGCGACTTGGAATTATTTACTCTAAAAATAAGGCCAATACCGAAAAAGAAAAAAAAAGAAACAAGGCTCGAGGCACACCTAAGCACTTCTTATGAGTTGTGAATGCTAAAGCATGAATGTCGTTCTGGCGCATGTCCTCATGAAGCGGCTGCGCTGCGCTGACATCAGCCATGCCGTCGCTCTCCAGAGCGGCAGCATGGCCGATTCCTTTCCTGCGCGCTGGTGGTCTGCCTGAGTGCACCAGCCGACTCCTTGTATCGGCACGCTGGCGGCGCGGGCATGCAGCACCATGGGGTGGCCCTCCTTGAAACTGACGTGCAGCCAGCCGATGGGGACCGAAGCCGAAATCCATCAAATTTCGGCTTCACTGCGCTCTATCGGGAGTGGGGAAACTAGGTGCTGCCTGGCTAGGCTTTTCGCGCGGCTTCAAAGCTGGGAGCCATCAGATCGCGGCTTCACTTGGAGAAAGGAGTTTAGGTGCCGTTCGGCGCAGCTTCAAAGCTGATGACATCGGCTCGCTCCATGGGAAAGTTAGTGCTTTCGCATTAAAAAGAAAAGCATACCTATAGGGCCACCATAAGGAGCTGCAGCCACAATAAACTCGGACAGGTTCAGTCCTTGTTCTTGCCATTTCATTGAATACAGTTCAAATTTTCTGGAAAATAATCATCACAAACCCTTTATGCAGATGTTCAAAACAACACATTCAGTAAAATTCATTAGACTTTTTCTAGCATTTTGCTCTCAACTTAAAAAAAAAAAAAAATATTGCAGGCTGTTTTTACAATCCATACGATAGCATTAGAAGCCACCGAAACTGGACTGACCACAACATTCATTATTCAAATGAAAGCCCAGAAAATAACTTTTTGGACTTGCGAACAAAATCTGTGTCTATAAGCAGCACACACTAAAAGCGCCAGGAACAGGGACAAAGTAAGAACTGACAAAAACAAGGCGCACTAGCAACTGAAATTTTATTAAATAATCACTAACTTAAATACCCCCCCCCCCCAAAAAAAAAAAAAAAAGCGCGTCATTTTTAGCATGTTTTCATTTCTCTAAAAATAAAAGTTTCTTATCAATCAAGGCCAAGGAAGGCTCGTCGACACTTATCCGCCTCCCTTGTTTTGATCAATTTCGCTGGTTGTTTCTTCGCTGTGTCGCTCTAGAATCGCAGTTCTAACTATAAACAGATTGCGCTTGTTTACCGTGCCTACACAGTGCAGGGACATTTTGTTCATAATATCATCAAAACTGTTACTGAACACCATGATATAGTAGTGTACTGATTACTAGTGCTATGCAATCAGCCTATACTTGCTGACATTCTATTCGCAGTTTTCATATGCGCTCAGAAACAAATCGGTTATAGAATAGATGAGACGCAGAATTGAATACCTGTAATAAACATCTCTGCCCAGCGGACTCCAATCAGCCGTGTAGAGCGCCATTTTAACATCGCCCCTAGAAGAGGTTTCCAGACCAAATTGATATACGCTCTAAACTAGCACAGCAACAAAAAAAAAAAAATACCTCAGAACCCACAACAATACACATCACTTGATAATTTTTTTTAAATTATAAAGTAAAACAACTCAAATTATTGCATAAAACAGTTAAAAGATGTAGACTCATAATAACCAGAAAATAGAGGTTCTCAAAATTACCACGGGGCCAGACGGGCCAGACAAAGCTTGGATCAGACGGGTGCTTTCGGTTTCGTTTTCCTGTAGAGAGACCTGGGACCGGGTTCCGCGTACTACACGAGCCACGAGCCTTTGAAGCATGATTGTTTATGTTTTGCCAGGTGATCTATTATGGTTTCAGGAGACTACGCAATCAATATTTTGCTACAATGTCACGTATATTTAAAAAAGAAAAAAATGTTTTAAACCAAAGTTGGACTGCGCAAAAAACACGTGGCTGTGTAACCTTTTTATTTTTATTTTCTTCAATTAACGTATTTGTAGCTTTTTAAAAGCCACAAAAAATGGGTATCATATTTTTTTTCCATTTGTAGTATGGAGTGTGTGCCTTCGATGACCCACGACTTTGATTAATTTTGGTGGTTGTGACCACGGTGTGAGCACGACTCAACACGGCCAGTTCTCGATCGGCGGTTTTTGGGCCGCAAATTGTGTTCTGGATAGTTGGGCTCTCGTATGTCATGAACAAATAAAACCCTCGGTGTCCCCCCAAAAATATTTACAGGCTTTTGTCACTGCAGACATAAACTGAGCATCGCGGAACGTTCATTCTCCGCCCAAATGTAGTTCTAGCGGTCCGTACCAGATGCACAAGTTTAATTTGTGAAATAAGATTTCTTCGACGTCAATGATGCGACATCTGAGCATCTATAAAGGGCCATTTTGATACTCAATCAAGGACTGAGCAAGGAAGGTGCTCCAGTTTCCAATGCGTCCTCTGCAGACTCTCCACTCTTGATATCCATGGCTGTTCATTATATTCAATGAAGCAAAACCTAAATTATGAACCTATGTATAAACTTGGGCTCGTTGGTAGGACAGTAAAATGCACCAAACACCTCCCTAAAACTTTTTTCTATTGTGGCTTTTGTGTTGCCGACGAAGGCAACACAATTAGTGCAATCTCCCTTCTCTCTCCTAAACACCTCCAACGCCACTGCCCGGTGCCTTTCCCCGTGGCAAGATCCCAAAAAGTTGTGACCCAGGGGCAGAAATTAGTTCAAGTGTAAGCATAAAGGGGGACACTGCCCAGAACAGAAAAATTCTGCAAAAAAAGTTGATTTTGAAAAATTATATATTTACATCCACCAAAGTTAAATTAATTTACACTGCATAGTTCATTTTTTATAAATTATTTTCTGTCCACTAAAGCTAAAGAAAAGGTAGGGTTTGGAGCACTTTGAATGCATTTTTCTCCGTTCCACTTTTTGGTATAAATTCCATTTGATTAAATCTATCGTTTGATAATGGCAAAACAGGGAAGGCTCATTCTTCCCTTTTCCTGACTGAAATTTAATAAGGGATGCGACTATGGAACTTTTTTGTCACTTTACGGATGTCTTTTATAAAAAATGTTGACATTTTGTCGAAGACACGAAGACCAAAAAGTTGACCAATTTTGCAGAAGAGAAATTTTATAGAAATAAATTACTCTAGGAAAATCTCTCCATAGCCGCACCCTCTGGGCATTCTGCTACATATCTAGCGAATAAAAATCTTGAATATGATGATAGTTTCCTGACGACAGATTAACTAAACAATGTAGGCGTGTTGCTGATAGAAGCTACTCTAATTTCTTTCTCATTTAACCGACAGACCTGAAATTTTGTTATACACCCTCTAGCATGACCACCAACCTACCCTGTAAATTTCATTAATTTTAAGACAAGGGTTCAAAAGTTGACCCCTCTAGGGGGTGTGTCCCCTTAATCACAGAAAGCAAACTCAGCTCACACTGAAGCGACATTACCTTACCTTGCTTGCTTGACGCAGCAACCACACAGAATTTGTGGTAAATGTTGCTTGCAGACTTCATTAGTAAACTCGGGGAATGGAAAGATTCCAATTTCATTGGGAGGGCCAAATGGAATTGTTTGCGTTAATGTGGTTGATTTCAAGCTGCTGCAGTCTTCAGGGAGTGAGGAAAACTATACGTACCACGTGCTGACTTGAGTCGTTTCAACTGCCTCAAAATAAAATTTGACTCTACGATGATATCCTGAGAAAAGCTACATATAGATAAACATGTTTTAAAGACAACTTTCTGATTAACATGTTACCTAAAGAGTAAAAGCAACTCACGATCAGTACAATTATTAAACCCTTGGGCAGCCAGAGCAGCAAGCACAAGGCAGCAGTGACTGCCGTGAAGTCCATGGGACTCGCCATTCCTCATCACAAAAATGGCAGTCACGTGACAACTCTATAATCATCAAAAGCACTTTTCACGAAACACGTCCGAAAACAAACATCTTTATGAGTTTTTTGGTATTTACAGTTTTATAGTGTCTAATCCATACTAGAACGTCCCAGTGTTCTGAACGCACAAGCGCAAAACAAAGGCATCACAACTCTCAGGGGAACAAGAGCATTCTTGCAGTAATTACAGCGTCTTCAATAGCAGCACAGTGTACCAGACAATAGCGCAAAAACCAAAAACGAAGCCCACAATTGTTCGTGTGTGATCACTCCTAGGTCACAGGAGCAAGTCTAAAAATTTAATGACTCGAAAATAGTGCTTGTAACACACATCAGAGAGAACACAACAACTTATAAAATGACATATTTATAATTGTGCATATTCTTGTTTGTTTCTGCCTTTCAAATCAATTACAAATGATATACTCCTTGATGGTAATTACAGTTAAAATTCTATGCTATTTACAAGTTGACTCCGGGGATCACAGTTGGCACCCGTAAAAACCACTCAAGGCACTTTCAGGTATCGTGTAACATCTCTTTCTCTCTCTCTCTTTAAAACAGCTTTGTCACGCCCATGCCATCATTCTCGAGCAGAAAAATATTTCAGCGTAAACGCCTTGTTCGAAGGTTTCTCTCTCCAAAAGCTCGTTTTTACAAGGTACCACAAAAGCTCATTTGCTCGCCAAAAAAAAAACGAAACAAAATACAGGTGCCCTTTCCTTTTTTGCAAGCCACTAGCAGTCATCTGCAGCTAAGAAAAGAGAAGTAATTAAAATATCTAAAACAAGAGGGTGGGATGGGAAACAGACGGTGAAGCTACACACATGCAGAGATAAAAATCTATGTACAGTTTTCTCTCGGCCTGAAGTAAGCTCGATGTGCTCTAGTTCAACTCTCAGTTTAAAAACTTCCTACACCGTCGGGAGCCGCACGAGCAGGGAATCTTGACCTCTTCGATGGGGAACTTATAGTCGTACGTCAACTCTTCTCCCTTGAGGATGCTGCAAGACGGAAATAGAGGCAATGTTAGCACCAAGCAAAGTGGGATGACTGAAACACAGCGATGCCATTAGGACGCCGACAACAAAGCTTTTATTATTTCTTTCCTTCTTTCCTTGTCTCGTGAATTTCCCAGTTACGCCCGAGATCACCCCATTATGAGAAACAGGCCTTCAGGAGGTACGGTTAGGCATAGCAGAAATAGAAGAGATCAAATTATGACATGCAGGTCTACTGAGGTGTACAGTTGAGCCCGGTTATATTACACTCTGGTATTTTGAATTATTGTCTATATCAAACAGCCCAAACATCCCTCTGAAAATCGCATGTAATAGTAAAGGAGCGTTGTCTTTTTGTATCCAACTCCCTGGAGTTGGACACTCAATATAGCGAATGAAGCCCAGCGGTCCGTAATCCGATTGCGCTGGTGGCGAGTGCATCGCTTGCACATCACTTGTGTTGCGTGGCTGGCAGACTGCCAAGCCAGCATACACGCGGGAAGATACGAGCTAAAGAGCAGAGGCCCTAATCGGGACACTTAACGAAAAAGCCAGCGAGAAATCTGGTGGCGTGATTGGTCAACACTGCACTTGACCTTGGCGCAGGCCAATCAGAGATGCGGGATTTCTCGCCAACTTTTTCACCAAGTGTCCAGATTAGGGTCGCAGTTGTAAAAAAAAAGACACAATGAACCTTAAAAAAAAAAAAATAAAGTGGAGGATGGCAAAAGCAAGGGGAAGGGCACGCGCTTAGGGAGAGCAGGGCGTGCTTGCTGTTGGAACGGTAGCCTGCGCCCTTTCCCCAAACACTGCTGATGCTGCGCGACTCCCTAACCCCAAAATAAAATAAGCAAAAAGAAAAGAAAAAAGTTTTGGGCAAGTTGAGTGTGCAACAAGGTCACTTTAAACGCCTCATCTTTGTTTACCTTTTTCTTTTGCCGTTATTGCTTTGCCCATTTTTTTATCTTCTCTTTCTTTTTGCCTTTCTTTTTTTCTGTCTGAATTTAGTGAGCTTTCCTTTTGTTGCTTGCTTAACTTTTTTCTATGGATCAAAAATCTTTTCAAGCATCTCGCTTTTACTTTTTTTTTATTGTTTTCTGTTTTGTTGCTTACGCTGTGTGGAGGTTCCGACCAGGAGCACGTGTAAGCGCGGAGGTGTTTGCAGCCTCCACCAACTATGCTCTACTGTTTTTAGCGGCTCTCGGATGCTTTATTTGGTGAACTCCCATTTGTTGCCACCTTCAGTATTAGCAGAAATGCCAGGAAATTTCAACTGGAGCTTAATTTAACATATTTTATATATAAAATTATTGATATATCGAACTATCTTACGATCCCCTTTGAATTCCGACATATCCGGGTTCGACTGTAGTGACCAGCAAAGTCAGGGCTTAAATTTATACCATATCTGCCATGGCACCTGTTGGCAGTATCGGATGATGCAGAATGGCTCTCCGATGCTAAACCACACCAAGTGTTGACGGGATATGGACTTAGATAAGCAGACACAGCACTGTCAATAATGCCACCACTACTACCTATGTACCGTATTTTCACGATTCTAAGCACCCCCCACTTTCAAACATAAACACCTGAAAAAAAGTTTGCATGCGAATGTAAGCACCCCCCTCCCAACAAGAAATTTGAGATCGGAGACGCCGGTATCGCCGAGCGCCGGAGTCGCGAACGGCCGCTGGCGCTTGGTTTCAACGTCAGTTAACAGATGGCAGCACATACCGCCATTTTCCACTTTCGCATCCGTGCAGGTTGCGAAAGAGGGTGCGTTGCCGTACCCTCTATCGAAGATGTTTTGTATGTTTGGTCTCCTTGCGCTTGTTGCAGTCGGTTGTTTAGTCTGTTTAGCCTATTTGTCCGCGTTGGCCTCGCAATCGTATTCCGTTCACTGTGTGCACGTGGTTTGCGGAAGTCGTCCATCATGAGTGCGAAGAGAACTTCATACACGATGAAGCTCAAGAGAATGGTTATTTCTTACGCGGAAGACAACGGAAATCACGGCGCTGCTGAACAGTTCGAAGTGCGGCGTTCCGCGCAAGCCGAGGCTGGGTGGAGCGGATGATGAAGAGGAACGGTTTCTCTTTGAGACGCCGCACCACTATCTGCCAGAAGCTACCGGTGGACTTCGAGGACAAGCTTGTCAACTTCCAACGTTATGTGATGAAGCTGCGTCGCGAATCTCGCTACGGACTCGGGCAGATCGGCAATGCCGATGAGACCCCTGTGTACATCGACATGCCAAGGACGTGCACCGTGAACGAAGTAGGCGCCCGAGAAGTAAAAGTGCGTACGACTGGCTATGAGAAGCAAAGGGTGACCGTAATGCTGTGCATCACAGCCGACGGTCGGAAACTTGCGCCCTACATCATCCTCAAAAGACTAGTCGCGAGAGCGACTAGTCGACACGTGGTGCAAACTGATGGCAAGCGGGCTACTCTCTCAGTCTTTATTTATTTCCTTTAGAACATTTATTCTTTCATTTTGATTATAATAAAATCATATTTCTTGTGCAAATTTCGTATTTTCGGGGCATGTTCCGAATCTAAGCACCCCCCCCCTCTTTGAACATCGCGGGTGTGAAAAAAGGGGGTGCTTAGAATCGAGTAAATACGGTATACTGAGCTGCAAGAACATATCAGTAACTACCCTTTGCTCAGAAAAGCACAATTACTAAATTCAAGAAACCTACAAGGCTTAATTTCTACATCAATAAAAAGTGCATTAAACCACTCTTTCACAACTGCACTAATAATAATATTAGTATTAATGAAGCAATTTGAATTTTATTGCATGTAAAGAAGTTAGGGTCGGAATCACACCTACGAAAGCCACAATGGGCTTTTGAGAAAAGAACGAAACTTGAAAACTCACCTCCTCAATGCAAATATCACAATGTGTTTCTTGTTGTCCACTGTAATCACCTTCGAATAACAATTGGGCTGAAAAGAAGAAAGAAGAAAATTAGATAGACACTGAAGCTGGTGAACTTTCAATGATGCAGAAATCGACGACCCAAGGGTCTCTGCAACATTGGCAGGAAGTTACTTTTGCTTCAAAATAAAAGATAGAGCTATGGCACGGTCCCCTACTATGGTTGTGTAAAGCAGGCAGTCCAAAGCGTGCGAACAGGCCTTTGAAGTAACGAAAAGAAGCCTTACCTCGCAAGAGTGGTTGATGAACCTTGCCGCATTGCCATGCATTGTGGCATCAACAACCTCATGGTCATCAATACGGAACATGTAACAACCGATCCCCTGGAAATAAAGAAACATTGTCAGCACATAGAGCGGGGCAAGCATTTTATGCAACCCGTTACACTTATTTTACGTGTTACTGCTTGCCATATGCGGTACAACTTTATTGTGATGAACCTGGCTGCAACGGACATTTGAATATAAATGACAACTGCAGAAGCCTCGGAGCCCATCGAAGTCCACAAGTGATATTTTGAACATGGCACTGGACGAAGAGTGTCACCTCATAATGAGATCACAATTCTGTTGAAAGCTGTTGGTTTCACAAATCAGCCCAAGATCACTACCTCCTTTCAGATTTGATCAGTTTCAGTAAACCAGATTTTGTTGGTAGCCACTACCCTTTGCCAGTATCCCTGGTTAGAATAAATTCCACTTGATAATCCACATTGTTTTACAACAGGCCAAAACCTTTGGCCACTATTTAAGTCCGTTATAACGAGCTTAGACTAAATAAATAAATACTCCCCAGTGCAAAATATCTTCTGACAAAGCTTCGGTAACTTCGAAGTGAGAAAGACAATCAATTTCAGTTCCGGTGACTATAAGCCTCAAATTCTATACTTTCTACATGCTCAGTTTTGACTGTTTCTCTGTAAGAACAGGACTGTAAAATTATAGAAGTACAAAAATAAAGCACTATATAGCGAGAAGAAGAGTAAAAATGCTCGCACTCTCCGTCATGCAAGCATCCTCGACAGGCCGAAACATTATTACTGGTGCCAGTGAAGAAGAGGCTACACCCGGAAAAGAAAGGTGAGAGCTACATAACCGAAAACAAGCTCACCTATCAGTAAGATTCTAGTGAAGGGGTTCTCGAACTCTTACATCTCCGAAGAAAGCCTCTCTTCACTGACAGCCTAGGAACTCCTCCCGGGTCTTGGCATTAAAACAATACAGTAACGCAAAAGCCTACAAATCTTGCAAACAATAATGCACGTCCTGGAAACTATTTACCACATAATTATGGATGGTTCAGATCCAGTAAGATAAGGCTTAAATGGGAGAACACTTCACCAAAGGGCAGCCAAGGAAATTGAGGAGCTTGTGCGAACTCCAAGGGTTCTTAAGGGAGGGTTCCCGGGAACCCAGTTTGAGAACTTGTGGTCTGGCGCTCCAAGGGACTCCCACCTTGCTCTCGTAGTACTTCTCCCTCTTGTCCGTGAGAGCGGCCCGGATGACCTCCCGGCGTACTCGATGATCATCTCCCCTCCGTCGATGTTCCGCTTGCAGTAGAGGCCCCGCCCGTGAATGCTGGACCTGGGCAAACCGGAAGCAGCGGAGTTCAATGCAAGCTTGACCTGTGCCTCCGACGTTGCAACGTCGGCTATCAAACAGCCAGCACATCAACCAACCAGAGCGGTTGATGCCCAGCATTAATGACCCTGACCAGTTCATTCGCAGCATCAAATCGTGAAATCATGGCATTCGTCAACCCCTTGTACGATTAACACACACCACAATGCACTACTGCAAAAGTACACTCACATTGTTCACTCACTCCTTACACACGAAAAAGGAAGGGAAAATAAAACAAACCGCACCGACTCACAACTCATTTTTATATACTTTGTCTTCTTCATCTACGTCTGGAACTACCGAATTTCCCAAATCACGTGCACCTGACTCAGAACTCATTTTTATATACTTTGTCTTCTTCTTCTACGTCTGGAGCTACTGAATTTCCCGAACCACGCGCACCTAACTCCTAGACGCCATGAAAATTTGTTCTTTTTCTGTCAGGATCAAAGATGGTGTACTAATACAATTTTTATAATTGCTGACCATGAGTTCGGCTTCAATAATTTGCCTGGTTAGTTGATTACTGTGCCTACCTAAAATTGTACAACATGGCAGGTGAACCTTGCACCCACAATCACGGCAGTGTATGCCCAGGTGGCCATAGTTAGCTCTGGTGCTATTGCTTTTGTGTTCTCGGAGCCTATCATTAAGGCATCGTCCAGTCTGCCCTATGTACATTTTCCCGCACGAAAGGGGAAACAAATACACCACTTCCTCTGCACACTCGACAAAGTTTTTCTGATGTTTCTTGGTACAGCTTACCGTTCGGTGGGAATAAGGTGAGTTCACTTCTTTGCACAGGTTAAAAAGCATATTAGGAGCAGAGAAGACGACGTCGATATTGAACTTATTGGTGATTTTTTTAATGCTATAAAAAAGTACTCTCATAACATAAAAAAAAAAAAAATTGATTGTGGAAGGTTAAATTAGAGGGGAGGGAGGGGGGGGGCACTGCAATTTGGGTGCTCGCGGAACCCATGAAACCAGCTCGCGGAACCCCTGTATTCCACGGAACCCAGTTTGAGAACCCTGGGCTAAACCAATGAAGTGAAGCGAATGTCCCGTGACTTGCGCTTTTAGTATGTGTGTTTGTGGTTGCATGTGTTCGAGCCTTCGACCGTGCTCTGGCCTGAGACGAAAAATCTATACGGTGAATAGAGAAGCTGTGAAATTCATATTTCTATAATTTTTCTTTCCTTCTGCTTCTCTGAATATTAGGGTTGACCAATAATAAAATATTAATTGGTTTGCTTTAACCCATCTCGGCACAAATGTGGCGCGATTCTTAGCAAAAATGGCATTTTGGCGCAAGACGTGACAGACTTTAGTTCATGGCGCAATTTGGCGCAAATGGCACAGCACTTCCATCACTGAGGTTATGTTAATGACGATTTCTGCATGATACAGGCTTCTTTGTCTGCAAACAAAGCAGGAATGTATCAAGGTGTGCTGTGTACAAGAATGTCTTCATGCACGCCGCAAACTATCTGGTGTTGTACACGTGCCTCCAAAACTGGAACGAAAGCTCGTTCCTCGTTCCTTGTCAATTTCGCAACGAGTTCCTGTTACAAGTTCCAGCCGCTCGAAAGTAACGCGCTCCCGTTACAGTCCTAAGATTGGAACGTGTCTTCACGTTAACGTCACATTTGCAGACTTTAACGAAATACTGCGCTCGATAATCTGTAGATGAAAGAAAGCAAGCAGGTGAATATATCCACATAGAACAACTTGTTGAGTCGCTACGATCCCGTCAGTTACAGTTCTTTGCTTTCGACTATATCTCGGACACTTCCCCATCCCTTGAAGTCGGATGCCGAAACAGTTGATAATAAAAAGTCTCAATGCCTACTGAATTTAAATAAAATAGCCAATAATAATAATAATAAAGGAACGCCATTTCCCCTGTTGCTTCCTCATAATGTAAGGAGTCCTTGTTCCAGTTCCACCGGCGCAAGGCGGAACGGTGCCTTCTAAAAGAAACACGCTTCAGGGACGTCGTTCCTTGGAATGCCACAACACTAAAACTAAGCAAAAAAATTACTTCTTTTAGTTGAAATTTGGTTTTGCAGGCTGCTGTATACCAGACTGTAGTCTAGAAAATAGGGTAGACTACAGCACACAGACAGCCATACTCATATTCCCCTCAAAAACTGTAGTAAAAAAAAATCAAGCTTTTCGCGAAGCATCATTGATTTACTCCTTTATGCGGTCAATTCAGATTTATATGCAGGTAAATTTTAGATTAGCTCGTCGTTATTTCATCGGGAGTACACGTTTCAGGCGCCAGAAGCCCAGTTTCTTCCTCCGACAACCAAATCTTGTAAGGACTACTTCGTGCAGCGTGTGAATAATGCGCAAAAATTTCAGTTCTTTTCGATGTGACGACGGGCACAGGCATGGACACCCCATGGACGTCGAGCAGAGTGGGTCGTCGCCTAGCGGCTACCCACCTGTAAACGCCGACGGCCTCCTTGGCGGTGTTCTTCAGGTGCCGGAAGCGCATGGCCATGGGCAGGTCGAGGCTGGTCAGGCGCCTTGAAGACTTGTGCAGCACCTCCACTTCCTCCCCGCTCTCGCTGGGGTCGTAGCGGGGTGGGCAGCGGTGGGCAGACGCCAGAAACTTGAACATGTCATGGTCCCCGCGGCTCTCAAACTGCTCCAGCCTCGCGCAGCCCGAAGGGTTCTCTGCCAGCTGTTTGGGAGGGTGCGGGGGAAATCAGGCTCGATACAATGCATCTTTCGTGAAGAACTAAAGGGGCATTGAAGTGCTTTTTGAGATCCTCACTTTATTATCATTAACTCAATCTACGAGCACCAAGCATTTTAAAAAACCCGAAATTACATTACATTCATGCACGGCCGATTTGCATATTAAAAAAGTGATCAAAGATCCCGAAGCGTAAGTAAATTCTGGAGCTGGTCACTCAAGGCAAACTCGGGGCTATAAGCGCAGATGTGTTTTTCTAAATAAAAAATATCACAATGAAAAAGCGCCTTCGTGTGATGTTCCAGAACCATTTTCAAACATACCCTTTTCTTAAATATATTCCAGCCCATAGCATAAAAAGCAAACAGCGTAATTGCAATATATCTGAATGGCAGCTATTGAGAACTGTCCTGGTGGCGGGTTGGTTCCTGTTATGGATTTACAATAAAAGGCATAGTCAACAAAAGAAGCACTACTTAAGCATCATGAAAACAAAACATTGTGCCTATTTACCAACCCAAATCACATGTTCCACCCCCCCCCCCCAAGTTAAAAACAAAACCATTTCAAGATGTAACGGTATGGTATGAAATAAAGCCCAACAGTTACTGAGTGCAGTTTTCATTATTAGGAAATACAAATGTTTCAAGTCCCTGTTTAGCAAACATGAACGTATTCCAATACTCAACAGAGCAAAAATTTACTCTATCTCACAAAAGTACAAACGCAAAAGTTTTGAAAATTTCATGATACCATCCCTGCTCATACATACCGTAGGTGCTTAATTAACCCTTACAAGAACAGAAATGATTGACTAGAATTCTAGAAAAAAATCGTGTTTAGGAGTTTGATAAATAAAAGAGGCTGACAATACTAGCAAATAAAACCATAAAAATGAAGGTTCTCTTCACAAGTAAATTGCTTGGATGTGTTCTGGCACAAGCAATTTGCAGCCACTCTGGCATCTCGGACAAGCCACTCTCATCACCGCATCGGAAGTCATTCAAAATAGATCCGCTTGTTTTATCCTTTCTAATTATCATTATACATCTGGCATCACTTCTATGAAATCAACTTTGTCACTCCCGCCCCTCTTCCTGCAACGTAAGCTTTCACGCCTCTCTTTATTTCATAAACTTTATTTTTATAACTCTGTGCTTTGCGACAAATTAATCACCGGTCCCTTTTATATTTCTGCTCGTCATGATCATCAGTACAAAGTTGAGGTACCTATCGCTATCACATCTACATTCCAATCTTCTTTCCTTCCTCGCACATCCCTCCACTGGAACCACCTTCCCGGACCAATTGCATCCATTACTGACACTGTACTTTTTAGGTCTGCTCTTACCAAACATTTTTTTGTTTTGTTTTGTTGTGTGTGAATAACTATCTATTACATTGTATTGATCCCAACTTTGCTCTCCCCTCTGTAATGCCTTCGGCCCCCGAGGGCAAAGCCAAATAAATAAATAAATAAACAGTTTAGAGTTTGCGTCGCTCAGCAGGAAATTCCCACTGTTCTCCTTCTCCTCCCGCCGGCTTGCTGTTTGTGTGCCAGCGTGTGTATTTGCCACGTACGTCATATAAAGGAACGCTTACAGATGAGGCAACCAATTATAGTTTTTATTGTTACATTTACGACATGAATAGGGAGCATGAAAGCAGTCTCAGCTAAAGCATACACCTCAAACAAGGAAATAAAAAATAATTATGCTAAATATTTGTTTAATTTTGTAGACTAGTTATCGCTTTCCCCAGAGATTAGACGATAGGTGAACACATGCCAGCAGGCTCTCAGGTATGTTTATATGCCATAAAGTCTTGAAAGAAGACCAACCCAAAATTAAAAGATAAAGTGTGTGTGTGTGTGTGTGTGGGGCACTACAAGCTACGTGAAACGGGAACTCTTCGACTTCAAAGTTTCCTATATTTTCGCTCACCACGGTCTTAGGTTTTAAACATCATGATTAACTATCGTCAGCTCGTTAACACACACACTGTCTTTTCATTATTTATACCAAAGATCGCAGACACGGCGAACTCGCGTTCTACAATTCGATAAGTATGCGGGAATTTGCAATGAACTCCCCTGTCATGAGTAAGGCAGCAGAACGTGGACGCAGCGCATTCGCGCTCTTCACAGTGCGATGTACAGATAAGAACCCGCTACAAACTCGGATGTCATGGAAAATAATAACGCACGTGCAATATGCAAAAAAACTAAAATAAAAAAGTTATGAGCCATTCCACTCTGTGAAGTTGAATGACCAGCAAAAGCTGTTTAGCATACGACACAGACGTGACACAGAATTTTGGACAAAGGTACGGACACATTTATTGTCTTGATCGGTGGTCATCGTGACGAAAGGTAGGCGCACACACATGTCAAGGACTATCGCTGCCCCGAGGAGCCGGAGGAAACTAGACACGTGCGACAAGATCACCACCCGGAGGAAGAAAAGGGAACTAGGCATGCAAGCGCTTGGAACGACGACAAAGAGAGGGCGGTGCAAGCCTTCTCCGAGTTTTTGTCTACGCACACAAAAAATCCACGGAACCCTAGCCATAAACAGCTTCGCTGTAAAACGCGGGGATGAGTTAGGAATTTTCATGTCACGGGGACGGTTACCCTGCAGATTGCAGAGGCTGCAGATTTGCGTGCCACGGTGCAATAAGCACGAGAAAACCCACAGCGAAAACGCTTGTCACGTACCAATACCGGAAATTGCATGGCTGATTTGAATTAAAAAAAACTGGATTGGCGATTACTTCGGGGCGGGTGTTCATACAAGACTTCACGATATAGGCGATTTAACGTGTGCGGTATTTCGAATGCGAGACACGCAACCAAACTCAACGTCACCGAGTAAAAAGAAAAAAAAAAGTAGGTACACTACGATATGACGTTTCAGCACTTCTGACAAAGCCACTTATGCATGTTCTATTTTTGGAGATCAGACACGTACACGCTGTTGACACGGCAACATGGGTATGGTGGTTTCATAACATTGGTTCAGAATTACCTAAACGAACACGCCGTAAACCACTGTGGCCAGTCAAGAAGAAAACTAAAAACAATATAGCTTAAAAAAAAAGAAAAGCTTTCTCGGCTAATTTTGGTGCAGCATTTGCGCTTGTGAGCAGGATGGCGCAGCAAAAGTGGATTGGCGCATGATAGTAGAATTGGCACAGCGCTTCCACCCCTGGTTTTTTTTAGGATGCCTGGTGCTCATAGATTGCATTATGACAATAAAGAGAGGATCTCAAAAAGCCCTTTAGTGCTCCTTTAAGGCACGTGACCTGGGACGTTACTGAACCATCTTCGTCACAAGATGGAAGTAGTACGGCTGTTTTGGCACACTTCCTTTTAGACGAAGCGATACATTGAGATTCTTCGCGACAGTCACATATTTGTCGAGAAATGAAGAAATATGTGACTCTGCTCGCCTGGTTCCGACTCTGTTTGTTGTTAACCCTACAGAAACCTGTTGTGTGAGAGCTCAAAAAATTTAAGCTCATTCAAAAGCAACATGCTTGCGTCCTCGGCTTTCCCAGCACTGCACGCAAGTGAGTTGGAGTGCTATAGAAGTCTGCACAAACCACTAAAAACAAAACGGTGCATAAACATTCTGTACAGATGTGCTATTGTCCTTTGAGATCTCGTCCAATTGTATTTTGTTGGCAAAAAAAAAAAAAAAAAGTGTTATTGTACGGCTACTTGACTATATCCAATATCCACAGTGATACTACGAAAAAGTATTATGAAATATAGTATTCAAAAGTATTAACACTTTACTTTCAAAGAACACTGCATTTATAGCATCTTATTTCAAGCACACTGAGCGACGCTGTTAGCACGAAGAAGGAAGTTTTTTTGTTAAAAATAAAGATTCTGTAATTTGAACAACTGCATCACAAAAGGTGCTTAGCTGCAGCACTAAACCTAAGCGGTAAAGTTTGGTGCCTGCCAATCCCCTTTCGAAGAAAAACACAAAAAAAACACAGACGTGTTCGCGCTAACAGTGTCATGTAGTACACATTGCACACCAGTGTACTAATTATTTTACATGAAGTCAATGACCTCTCAATTACTTTGTACTAAACACTGATGAAAACCATACCTTAACAGAGTTCCTCTTGTGAAACTTGAAGCAGTAGTTGACACAGTTGTCTGCACCCCTGAGTTGCTCCGTGAGATACACCACCGTCTTGTGAGTGAGGCCCATCATGGAAAAGCCATCCACATCTGCAAGACAGGTCACACCGTCCAGGCATTCTTACAAAAGTTGACAGAAGAAACAACAGAACTCCTAGTTACCTATTGATTAGGGTCAGCTGAACAGTTACAAATTAGAAAAAACCGAGAGAGGAAAAGACATACACACCGCTGTGTATGTGCATGTCTTTTCCTCTCTCTGTTTTTCTGATTTGTAACTGTTCAGCTGACCCTATTCAATATGTACCAACTAGCTCAAGTCAAACCTGTAGTCCTAGTTATCCTAGGTGCAGATCAACAAGTAAATCATTCTGAGTTGTGAAAGGATGCCATAAAATTTACAGGCTTCCAAAATACCTTCAGCAAATACCATTTACACAAAGGTCAAGACAGGTTAGTAGATGGTCAACAGGTTGCCAGGAATGAAAAAACAGCAAGATACGAGAGCTGTATAGTTAAAATATGCTGCAGCAATTTTGTGTACAAGGCAGTTGGTCCTTCTCAAGGGCCATTCCGAAAAGCAATCCACATTTCATTTTATACCCACTCGTAGGCACCCTTAGAGCGATTATGTACATTCCAAGGTCACCAGCACAGCAGAATGGAGGAAGAAATTAGTGCCGGAGACGGAAACAAAAGGTGAACACTGTCAACGCACCGTCTGCTGTTAGGGGCTGAAGGTTGGCAGCTGCACGGGCATCCTGGAGCTTTTCAAACACGTAACGCCATGCCTCTGGAAAAGATGCGAGCAGCTTTGAACAAACAACCACCTCCTACTCTTGGACAACGTGACAACTGCAAAGCTACAGGGGCAGCACTCAAATTGCGCCACACCAATGCCCTACACCCGGGTGTCTGTAAACCTGCCTACACTGAACGTGAATGGCAAATACTGCTGCTAGGTACAAACATCTCGGTCTCGTCTGCAGGTTTTTGAGCACCCATCAAACACATGAAGTATAATGGCCTCCGCTCTGAGTAGGTTCTGTGTTTTCGGTATACAGTCGCCGACCGATTCTCCGGACTTCGCAGAGACCGAAGGAACATCCGAATAATAGAGCAGTGCGAAAACTCAGCAGATTAGAAAATTTGCCTTTATTACGTCTCAGCGAGCTTAAAAAAGCCATCGATAGTGCTTTGCTTCAAGTTACGCCTCCGCTTGCGTTTAGCCACTTTCTATTAGCTTGAGAATCGCTGCCCTCTTTTCTAGCCCCCTTATGGTCGAGTACTTTCCACACCTCTTAGCAACAATTTGCAGCAGCAGAAGAACAGACTGGGCTGTGACGTCCAAGCCAGCGTAGTCCGAAAACACGATTCACCAAAACGAGATGGGAGGCACGAGTCCATGACTGCAGAATGGCGAATGAACAAAGCAAAATGGTGACAATGATAATATTAATGACGCGTAACCAGAGAAAAAAAAACAACGTAGCATAGTGCCACCTAGTGGTAGGACATAGCAGTACTCAAGTAGCGCTGCCAAAACCAAGCCAATTCATGTGAAGCCAACATAGAATCTAAAATGGCAGCTTCTTGGTGATGTTTCCCGCTGATCGCTTGCGAAGGTTTTGTCAGAAAATCAAGCTTGTATGAAACGAAATATTGGTCATGAATATGCACTATATGTATCGGGTAGGTCACGGTTCCTCCTTTCAGTCCGATATATTGAACAAGTCTGAATTATCGGCGTCCAAAAAATCGGTCGGCGACTGTAAACTCTAGAAACGAACCCCCAGCCGGTTCAAATCCCGAATTAGAGCTGTCCTCGAAAAAAAAACAAAAAAAAACAAGCTTCGTAGGAAGAAGCCTTTACCCACAGCTTTGCTTATACCGACCCGGAACACAGCCCGCACCAAACTCTCAACGAGCCCTCTGTTTTCTTTAAGGACCGCCACCCTCGTTTCCTTCTCGTAACAGTGCCGCAACGTTTTCCAAATCTTCGGGTCACCCAAATGTTTCCCGGAGGTCCGGGAATCCCATGCTCGTGCCCCATTTTCTTCGGCGTAAGCCCCGACAAATGCATATCTGGTCTGACAGCAAAAACAGATGTTGAATCTGTAGAAAAACAAATTAACTCTGAAAAACATTAACGCCTTCATTCTAAGAAATATAGACCATGCAAACACGGAACCCTATTAAAAGCGGTATGCAGGGGTGGACGGCGTAGGTTATTCAACCTTAACTGCTCGACGGGCACTAGAAGAACTATGAAGCCAGAAGGAACGTCGCGTCCCACTGCCCAGATTTGCCAATCGTGTTTAGAGTGCAACGTTTCATCTGCCTACATGGACAAGCTTCGCAACGACCTTTCTAAATGTGCGACTCCTTTATTTTATCGTACCAAGTAGTGTTTTATTGTAGACCGTACGGAGAACATTATAACTAGCACTTTACTCATTGAGGATGTAATTGCATTTATTGGTGGCAAAAGGTACTGGCTCAACCTCGAAATCTAAATGCTACGAGACTGTCTCCAAATAGTAATAGCTAGCAAGTTCTACATGACTGCTTAGGAGTACATTGAAATCTCGTTACAACGAGCGCCACTTTACAAAAATTTCAAAAATCCCATTCCAAATGCCTGTACTAGCAATGTAGAAATACTTCAATACTATGAATTTGGAAATAACAAACACTTCATAATAACATGCATAATTTATGTGCTCTCATATATGAGCAACACCTCACTATTACGTATTGATAGTGCGAAATTTGGCCACTTCGTGGCATGGGCGCCTCCAACTGACAGCTATCATCATCATTAGACACTGGGTATTCAACCATCCGGTTTGACTATACAGCGTATACCCGGCTAAGGTTATTTTCAAATCACTGCGTCCATTGCATCACCATGCTGCTGCTGTTTTCTTTGTGTAGCGAAGTGAACCCGCACTGAGTTTTGCGAGCGGCAAGAAGAAGTGGAAGCAATTTTCGCTACAAGGTTGACATTCTTTGCGAAGTAGATGGCGGCAAGAAACAAGTCGAGGTTCCCCAAGAACGTGGCATCGCCCCGTCGACTGTCGCAATGATACTGAAAGGTCGCAAAAAGATCACTGAATCAGATCATTGACGGTACTGAATCGTTCGTACTGCAGCGCTTGTCTTGCACCCGCCAAACGAGGATGACAGATTTCTTTGAATAAATGTACAGTGAGCATTTGAGTTTTGCATGGCTGTCAGCATGGATACACTCGCTGATATCCTCATTGCGAAGGTAGGTAAATCGGCAAGTTTTTCATTATTACGATATTTCAAATAACGAATTACAATTGGCAGTCCCGTGATATTCATTAAACCGAGATTCCATCGTATTACTCGATGCTATAAATGGAACGCTGGCAAGTTGCCAAAGAGAGCCCTCGTCATTTAACAGGCAAGATGCAAAGCGAGTCTACAACCATTCTGGGAGTTCTTTCATATTTCAAATTCTTTGAAAATTAAAGTTCCTCAAAATGTCCACGTCCCCCTTTGCGGAACTCTAAACCGTCTGGCGTACCGTGGACGTCGTGCGAGGAGTGAAGGAACCCGTCCTCGCTGCTGATCTCGTAAACGACGTAGGGCCGGTCGAAGGGCGCCAACCTGTCCCGAGACTCCCGTGGCAGCGGCAAGTTGACCGTGCTGTGGACGGGCTCCTTGGCTTCCGGTGCGGGCGGCGGAGGAGGGGGCACGGGGTCCGCGTCCGCGTCGGCAGGCCAGCCATCTTGCAGGATGCGCTGCGCCGCCTTCTGGAGCAAGGCGAAGATGGACTCGGCCCCCAGGGACCCGGAGTCCCCGCGGGGGCTCGCCTGGGGGCTAGGGCTGAACGGGGGCTGGGGGGCGGCAGCAAGTCGGGCGAAACGCGCCCGGGCCCGCCGAACAGGTCTTCCGCCGTCGAAGAGTCCGGCTCTGGGTAGAGGTCTGGAGAGGTCCTGCTCCTCGGCGGGAGAGAGGGCACCGGGAGAGCTGGGGGCAGCACCGCGGTGGAGCTCACGGTCGGCACGGGGCCCACCTCAGGGGGATCTTCCGCTGCGACCGCGTGGGGGACATGCTCCGGCAGGACCACGCACTTGGTGCACTGCTGCTGGGACACGAACGAGGAGCGGCTCTGCGTGACCACCGACTTGCCGCCGCCCCTTGACGACTGGACGACCCTGTTGCGCACCACCACCGACTTGGTGCACTGCTTCTGGGCCACCACCGTCTTCTTGCGCTGGTCCGCGACGCAGCACGGCGTTGTCCGCTGCGTCGACGACGCTGGACGAGGAGGAGCCGGGCCGGTGCCGCTGGGGACGCCGTTCACCACAGTGGAGCTGGTCATGCTTGTCATTAGGCTGCCGGCGGCGATGCCGGGCCCCACCATGCCGGGGTTGGCCACCAGGCCAGAGCCGGCCACCAGAGGCACCTGTCCGCACACCCCTGGGGGGGCTGGAGGGGCCAGCGGCATCACGGGGGCCTGGCCCCCCAGGCCCCCGATGAAGGCCAGGGGGTGGTGGCGGGCTGCATGAAGGGCGCTGCCACCAGGGGCAGCGACCCCAGGTAGGCCACCTGCGCCCCCGCCACACTCAGGGTGGAGACGCAGTTTTCGAGGCGGTAATGATGTCGAGGTATAATGATGGTTCCACCGGGCACCTCGTACACCTCGAATTTGTCACAGCTCACACTGGTCATGTTGATGGTCGACGGGTATTGGTTGATCACGGGGATATTGTAGGCGTAGGGAGAGTAGCTCACCAGCCTGCTCAGGTCCAATGGGGCGGGCTGCGCCACGGGTGGCAGTCCCATGCAGGGGGAGCCGCCTGCACCACTTGTTGCTGCTGCGGCTGCTGCATTTGACAAGTTCTCACCCTCTGGCAACTCTGTGCACCGGCCACCTTGGGAAGTATTGTCTTGGGGGACGCTGTCGGCGGAGACCGCGCGCGGCTCGGCGTTGCTGTTGTTGCCATTTTCCCCACCGTCCTTCCCGCCGCCCTCCCTTCGCACGTGCAGCCGCAGCTACTCTGCGGCTGCTTTACGGGTTTCGTACACTTTGGGCTCTGGTTCGCACCAACTGCACTGTAGTTTGCACCCCGTGGTGCCGGTGGCGGGGGTGCCGTCGCTCCCGCACGAGCTTCGGCCGACACTTTGGCACAGTCCCGCCTCTGCTCCTCGGAGAGGGAAGAGGCGTCGTACGGCTTTTGCAGAGTCCGCCGCGCCGTTCTGCCGCGTCTGCAGGGGCTGCGCCACCGACGACAGCCGGTCGGGGACCGGGGGCACCCCGTAGTCCCCGCCGCCACCCGCACCGTCGGCGCCAGAGGCACCACAGCCCTTCGCCGGGTCGCACGACCGCGAGATGTTCTCGAGCAGCTCTGCAAAGTCCAGGTGGCTGTCGTTGCCCTGCACGCACTTGGCCAGCTCGTCCAGGATCTTGGCATCCAGGTCGTCCAGGTCGGGACTCGACTGCGAGGGGCGTCTGTGCCGAAGGCGTCGCTTGAGGACACCGCACCCACCCTGCTACTATCACAGCTCGCCGAGGCGATATCACACGGGGGCCCCTCCCTCGGGGGAGAGTAGGGCGGCGGAGCGTAGGGCTCGTCCGCATGCGCCGTCGTCGCGTTGACGCCCCAGTCGTCCTCCTGGGGCGGTGGCCGGGGTGGCCGCACTTCGTATGTCCGGCACGTGTACACCACCCGCTGCCGGGGGTTCTGCGTGCTCCAGAACAGCCGGCGGCACCTGCGCACGGGACAGCGTGGATGTGAGGCCCGGTTCTGACGAGTGAAGTTTGGTTCGTGTGCATAAGCTGTGTGACACAGTTAGCAACATTAGTGCTTTTTGCACTGTACTTGTGCAAACTGCTAAGGATGCTGAATTTTACCACCTAGGAAGTTGTCCCAGATGAGCATATTCCACTTGTAGTTTCAATGCGTCTTTCATTTGTGAGAGAAAAACAGAAAACAAACGGTGATTGCTTGTTGGTGCGAGGTATTGTTACGAGCTTGACAGGCTGAGTACAATAGGGGGTATTCACTGGCCGCCATATTTGAGGTCACTGTTTAGAGTGCATGCTCAGAACGAGCTCACATTAATAGGCTGCCAAGGCCGGCAATCTTGATGGTATGGGGTGCACGTTGCAAAATAACTGTGGAAGCTAGCCATCAGCACGTGCTCAGCATTAGCGCACACGGATATGGCTGCCAGTAAATACACCCTATAGTCATGAGGAAACTGTCTTTTATCGAAATGAGATCAACATACATCGAGATTTTAAGATGCCAATATATGCATATGCAAAGGGTATGCTGTGGAGAAAAACGAATGTTAATCACCAAATGGTGGCCACCGTTTCATTTGATGATTGGCAAGGCCACCGTTTCATTTGATGATTGATAATGTCACAGCTGCAATTGTTAGGCAAAACTGTGGCATCAACTTGCTTGACATTTTTCTTTTTTTTGTGAGTCAGCATTTACAAATTTTGATGCACATTTTGGACATTAAAGAGCAGGTTTAGGTTAATTATATCAAAATAATCTCCATACATAACAAACTAAAACATATATGATATCACTCCTCATCAGCAAGGTTAGCCGTTTAAAGATTAACAAAAAATAAATTGCTGAACTACTACTCTTTGCTTGGGGATCGAACAGCGCCTTGAAAGAAGAATTAATGCTGTCATCAGTTTCAGTAAGGCCGACTTTGCATTACATAATTCCAATATGACTTCCAAACGTTTTTGCCCCTTCGGAGCGATGAAAAAATTATACTAAAATTAACCCTTCAATAAATATGAATTCTGCCACTGCTACACCAGTATTTAACGGGGTAACCTCGACTCGCATTTCATATGTATGTAGGACATCCTGCATATAGAAATACATAATATTGCTCCAGGTGCATTTTCAGAGAGCAGTTAATGTCAAGCACTCTGGAAAACCATGGCAACACAACTTTGAAGAGTTCTAGTACAAACATTCAAGCTGTTAAAGACACAGCTCACCTGTAGTTGATGGGAACAAGGACATTCTCCAAGTCAGATGCTTCGGTGAGGTGTCCCAGGTTTTCAATCGTCATTGATCCTGAAAACAAATTATTACTTTGTTGCGTCTAATTCTCATTAAAAAGTAAATCCAGGATTCAAGGGAGCAAGAGTGAATCCGACATGTCGACAACTGAAAGTTCCTAAGTGGTCAATAGACAAACCACATGCCCACCAATCATACACCCCTGTGCATGTCCAAATTCTGTACATTTTAATCTAACATCCAGCCATCCATTGCTCTCTATATAAGAAACATTGCAAATAATGAGGTCGAGAGAACGATTACTGTAAACGACTTAATTTTCGCGAAAACCTAATTTTCGCGAATTTCGCGAATCACGTAAAATTTGCGAAAAATAGGTCCCGCGAACAATTCCTGTAAAATGTAAACACATTGGAATTTATATTGAGATACTACTGAGTCGCAAAAATTGGAACCCGCAAATTATTCCAAAACTTCAGCTTTTACCTAAATCGTGAAATATTGAGCCCGCGAAAAATAAGTTGTTTACAGTATCTTCAAAGTGAGGGACAAGTGACAAGGTGTCGAGGAACTGTGAAGTAGAATTTTAAAGCGGCCAAACTTGTGCCCAAAATGAAAGCACGGTAACAGACATTAAGGGCGTCAATGTTGGTGTCGCAGAGGTATTGAATCCTAGCGCAAGATTAATTGCATGCTGCAGGCTACAGCTTCATTTAAGGGGTGATGTGGGGCTTTAGATCAATTTTCTTATTTATAAAAGAATACTCATCATATTATACACTGGTATAACACATCTCGCGCCTATTCGAAATATGCAATCAGATATTGAATATCTTTACTAGAACCCAAGTTATGGGAAATTGGTCTGAATTGATTAGGTCATTTGTTTACAGGTCGTTAAAGAAAAAATATATTCGTAAATTATCAAAATTTTTAATGAAGTTGCATTCACAAAGGTGTAATTTGTGCGGTGATGCTATTTTAGATCTTAAGTGAGATGGTTATGTTACTAAAAAACGTTTTAAATATAGTGTACAAAAGATGTTTTCTCATTATTTAAGAAAGGAATTAAATGGATAGAACTCTTAAGTTGGAAGACTATAAAAGTAGCATCACCGCACAGCTACATTCTTCCCGATTAAAATGGCACCAAACATGTTAATAATGTCCAAGACAAACTTCAAGAAACGCCTGTAAGGCATCGGTACTTGTGAAAAAAGTGTGAAGAGAGAAAAAAGTCCTTGAAGTATGTGTATTCCTATCGGATGTTCATAGAAAATTAAGGCTTCGATATTTTTCTTTCCATATTTAAAAATTAGCTAGAGCAATAATATTTTGCACAGAGCTGGGTGGGTATGTCTAAATACCAGAAAAGCCATTTTCTCAAAAGTGAATGTTCACCCAACTTTGTACCATATAAAGACCAGCCTCCCCCTTAAATTGGCTCTGTGGTCGGCACTAGTAGACATACCAAACAGTACGTCTACTAGCTGAGTACGGTCGTCGACCGATTTTTCAGACGCCGGTAACTTGAACTTGTTCAATATTGCAGACCTAAAGGAGGAACCATGACCTACTCGATGGAAATAGTGCATATTTATGACCGATGTATCGGACAGCTTGAAGTCCGAAAGCTAAATTTTTCGAACAGAATCGTCGCGAGCGATCAGCGGGAAACACCACCAGCGGGAAACACCACCACACAATATATCGCCAATATTTCAATATTTACTTTGGCTGATTTAAATATTGATAACATGCTACCTCAGAAGTTGGGGAGTCTTTACAAACTCCCCAAAGACGCATGTGGAAGGAGGGGGAAGAAAGTGCCAGCGCACCCGGTAGCCTCAAGTACAAGTTCTTTAATTATGTCTGAATAGAGAACAAATAGGCAAGTGTTAACTAGAACTGCATATGTAAATAACAAAGATCATGCCAACCAACTGTGGCAAAGTTTGACAAGCCCGAATCTATTGTCCTTAATCATAGTGGTCACAAGATTACTTCGTGTTTGTTCCGCGGTGGCAAAATCTGGAGGCGCCACAAGGGGTGAACACGCGACGGAAACTAAGACGCCCATCGCTGGAATGCCAATCGCCCAGTGAAACCCAAAACCCTGGACGCTGCTTGAAAAAAAAACTTGTGTGTATTTTTCAAAAACAACAAGTTGCCTGTATTTTTTTTTTCTTATCTTCTTTCTTGTTTTTTTTTTAGACCGTTCACACTGCATGCCTCCTCTTAAACTCAGTCGTTCGAGCAAAGCGTTGGGGCGTGCGGGGTGGGCAGTTTCCGAGTATGGTGTGTGCTACCGCCACAGTGTCACCGTGTGTGCCGGCTGACTGACTTCACACTCTACTTTAGTACCGTTTCTGAGCGCCTGCGTCACCCCTTAAATTGCGTAGAACAAAGTTTGCAATAAAAAGTCATGATCACAAAACAAAATTAAACATATATTTGTCTTGCTGTTCTCAATTCCGCAGCACGGCTTGTAGCGACTTTTTTTTCTTTCTTAATTGTAGATGATGTTGCGGCTGAACACAATTTTTTAACGACTGGGAACTGTAGACTTTTCTTTTTAAGAACCGGTTTGAACCGGTTTGCATTTGGAAGAACCGGCAACCAAACCATTATTTCTAATTTATTCCTGTACCAGAACCAAACTGGAATAATGACTGGCTCGATTCCCTAGCGTCAGCTACACTATGTGACTGCACATTCCCAATGCCACTCAGTCTACTCTCACTTTCAGTTAAAGGCACTGACAAGCTGCTTCATGCAAAAAGATTATGTTTCTGCAAATATGCGATGCAACCCAGCCACTACCTTCTATGAAAAAAACGTTTAAAGTGCAGGCGAGCTGGTGTAAGTTATACATGATGATTAAAAACCTGAGACTGTGGTCTGAAAAACGGAAACTCGTGAAGCAGGAAGAAAAAGGGACAGACAGTGTCTCAAACTCAGACAACGTCTCAAACCTTGTGTCTGCTATAGAAGAGTGAGAGAGGAGGGCTGACCTGTGATGACGCTGATCCCCTTGGCTATCTTCTCCTGCCAGGCCTTCTGCCACTTACTGTTCACATCCTGCTGGCTGATGTAGACTGCATGGCACACAGCGAACTTGTCTCCCTCTACCACCTGGGGACAGAAAGGCACATTACTCACACTGCCTGTAAACAAGGGCCTGCTCTCTACCAGAGAGAGACACAGAAGTTGATAGATAAAACCCCTTCGAAGGAAATCAAGCCTTCGAAGCAGCAATTATATAGGCGGGTTTCACTCTACTGTAAAATTCCCTAAGGATGCCCTCCCCGAGAGATCACCCATCCCGTTTTTCTGGCTAAATATCTGTAGAATAAAAATTCTTAAACATTGCCCACCTATGATTCTCGTCAGACGTCTTGCGATGTCCGCTGAAAATTGCACCAACTGCGCAATCTGTGGTACTGGTATGTCTGAGAAGCGAGCTGCATGTGTGATATCGATTCCCGCAACACTTGAGTTGTTCCCGTGTGTATATTGCATCGTGAAATACGATTCTGCAGCGTCCACGATCACCGGTTTTGTTCCCGTGACATGCAAGTTTGTAGTGGGTTCCCGCGTTTTTCTTCGCCATCTGCGCGAGCGATATCGGTTCCCGTGACAGTAAGTTTGTAGCAGGTTCCCGCATGTTTATTGCCGCATAAAACTTGAATCTGCTGCGTCCGCGATCTGTGGTATCTGTTCCAGTGAGATGGAAGTTCTCGGCAAGTTTCTGCAGGCCCTTCGCACTGTTAAACGCGAATCTGTGATGTCTGCAACCTGCTTTGTTTCTGTGATACAGGAGTTTGTAGCGAATTCCTGCGTGTTTATCGCATCGTGAAATGCAAATTTGCTGTGTCCGCGATTTGCGGTACCAGTTCCGCGTCACGTGGTTTGTAGCTGGTGCCCAGGTGTTTATCATTGATTTTTAAAAAAGCTTTGCTGTGGCATTCCCAAAGATAGCCCCCTCCACGTTTTTTGCCATTTATCTCTTCATTTTGGGTGGGTGTTCCTACAGAATGTTTTGGTAGTCAAAACCGAGGCAGTAAGTCTATAGAAAATATAAAAATGAGAACCTGCTTGTTTTAAAATTCAGGAAGTATTAAGAAAGTCAAGTCACTTTATTGGAGTTTCTCGGCATGTTCACTCTCACTAGCTTAAAATTCAAAATTTTCTCATTTTCCCATTTCAACGCACAAACACCTAAAATTTTATTTTTCGCCCCCTTTACTTTGTTTCGAAACTCTAAAATGAATGCTTTTGCAAACTATAAAATTGCGCTACAAACAGAAACAGATGAGCGACACAAAAGCCCAAACAGCTGGCCCTGGGAATACTACACATGTAAAAACAAACCGTGTGACCCACTAACAATGCACTCGCTATTTAGCAGAGGACAGGGGGCGGGCAATGGGCCGTACCTCTCTGTTGATGTTTCCCTGATGCAGAGAGCAGAAGACCCTCCTGTCTGCCTGGAACACCGCCTGTGCGGCCCGGGCGCAGCCAAAGTGAAAGTTGGCCGGGCAGCCCCTGACGCAGCAGCCCACCGTGGCACCCACGTTGCCACACAGCTCGCACCGCTGGGCATGCAGGGAGAGGAACGTCGGAAGCCGACACGGGAAAGGTGTCAAAACACCAGTCACGGCCCGCAGTCTCCGTGGCTGGTGCCAGACGCATCTCTCTTCGTGGAAGTATGAAAGGGCGGTAAATAAGCTAGTTTCAACCTGCCACCAAGAAGTGTGTTTTGCAGAGTAGCGGCTCTTCCTTACGAGCAGACGCAACCGGGCGTTGCAAAACTTGTTGCTCCGCTGGCTGCTTCTTAAACTCGCCGCCGCCACTCGGTCGCCCAAACGTAATCTACCACGAGGTATTCCGCAATAAATCGGTCACCGAGCCAGCTGGGAAGTGTTCCCTGAGTGGGGTAGCAGTCGGGAAGTTAAACTGTTGTTGAATAATTCAACTGGCGACCACGGGAATGGCGCTAGAACTGACAAAAAGCGGGTCATCTTACAATGGCGTCATGTTTGTGGAGCGCCGTGCACGTCCGCAAAAGTATTCCTCACAACAACTGTCGCTGCTAGCCTCGTTACGACGACGGTGTGGAATCTGCGAAACTTCTCGAAGGCCACTTCTACTCCGAGGTGCCGGCCACCAACGAGCAGTGTCCTCACCAAGCAGCGTCCCCTCCAGATGGCCGAGTGAACGCGATGCAAGGAACCGTCCACGTGCTCAAACACTTCGGCAGACCAGAGGGCGCAGTTGACGTGCACCCAGTCGTCCTGCCCGGCGTAGATCAGGCGTCCGGACTTCTGCAACGACACGGAGAGATTTGTGTTGCAGGACTTATTACGCGCATCAAAAAAACATTACCCCTTTCGTGTGCCTTGTTTACACCATCCCTTCCCCACGTGGCAGTGATACTGATGCCCACCAGTCCAATAAACTGCATACATTCCATGCATCCTGGCTATCTCAATATTTAGAGAACCTCCGAAATATGAGATGGGCATCTGCGATGACTTGGTATTTATCTGCCGATTGTAGACCATGCATTTGGGTCCCGCGCACGGCAGCAAGGGAGCCCAGCCAGGCAGTCAATGGGCAGAACAGACAAAAGTGGATACCCCGAAAAAATACTGCACAGACGATTAACCTTTCAGAGAATATACGCACTGCAGGGTTGGCAGCTTTGGCAGGCAAAAATTGCTTTTTCACAAACCTTTGGACAACAAATGTGTTCAGAAAGCAGATTACTCTGAAGTTCAAGAGCTAGAATCAGGGTTGCTCGTTTGTGGTGTCGCAGCCCTACTCTCAGCTGCTTTCTGAACCATGTGCGAACAAAAAAAACACAAAAGCAGAAAAAGCACAGAAGTAAGAGAGTGTCCCACAGGGGTTCTCCTCGTGCTGTACCATAGCACACTGCATTACTGAAACCTAAAAGAAGGTAACGGCACCAAACTTTTCAAGAGGTATCCGATCAAACGTTGCCCACAGACGACAACAGTCATAACAACTCATAGATGCAAGGCAGACGCAAGATAAGGAAACCAAGAATGACAAAAAATGCCTTTCTGATAAACACCTTCCACAACCTTTGTTTATTTTTTTTACTCTCTCTCCACATTTCTGCTTGAAGATGAGTGCCTCCGTTCGGTCACTGGCAGGTGTCCACATCAATAACGTCCGGAGAGAATCTTGCTCTCCACAGAGTACGCTAAAAGCAGGCATGTAGCCAGGACCTTTTTTTTTTCTTTTGGGGGGGGGGGGGGGTGTGCGGGGGCGTTTATGACAAAATGCTGTGTGAGGGGGAGTGGGGAGAGGAGATCCCAGCAAAATGGAAGATTTCGGAGGGGGAAGGCCCAAGCCCCATGGCCCCCGCCCCTGGCTACGTGCCTGGCTGGAGGCAAAGGGGAACCTACCGTGCAAGTGTCATCCCCCGGCTGGCCACAGAGTACGCAGCGTCGGCTGTCGGCCAGGGAACCTTGCTCTGAAACAGGACCAGCCATCAGAACTACAACAGGCGACCAAAATATTTACATAACAGGAAAGAAACATATATATGCTTCTTTATCCTTCGAAGTTAAAGGGTTGAGAACCACAGCTTCAATATGGCAGAAAGAAGAAGACACATACCAAACATTCTGAAACATAATAATTGTCTCTCGCTTTCTCTCGTATCTTTCAACTTCTACAGAATAGGATTATGGAAGGATCATAGGTAGAGCCCTGCGCGGATAACAGAGTGAGTATCCGCATCCGATCCGCAACCGCAGACTTTGTATCCGCATCCGAACCGCATCCGCAAACTTTTTACATTATTGTATCCGTATCCGATCTGGATCCGCATAGTTTGTAATCGTATCCGAACCGCATCCGCAAAATGTGGAACCAGGTCGATGTTCTTGCTAACCACCAGAGGTTACGATTGCATTTAGACTAGCAAAATCAGCGGAAATCACGCCGACCGCGTTCTTCCTTGCCGAACGCGGAATCAGAAACTTTCACCTGTGGCCCCTTAAAACTCCCTTGAAGTCTAAATGCCTAAAAAAAAACGAAGTGTCTAGCGTTACGTCCGACGTAACTCAAGTTACGTCCGAATCTCCGCCTTCCCTAGGTTCACGGGGGAGAGAGAGGAGGGCGGGGGGGGGAGGGTTAGGTATACGCTTTTCAGTGCTCCGTCCGGACGTAACGCTAGCCACAGCGAAAAAAAAAGTCAGTATAGACCACTTACAACGTAACCGCTTACAGTGCAGGACTGGGTATAACACGGCTTTTTTCAACCACCGGTTCGCCTCCCATACGACTCCATGTAATTACATACCGCTTAAAATACAGGCGCGCGAAGGTAAATACCGTTTATAATGCGATTTCTAAAGCAAACGCTGAAAAAAAAAAAAAAAAAAACGGCATTTATGGGGCAAGGAGGTTGCTCGAAGAAGCAAAGAGAGAGGCGAAGACGAATGACTGCGCAGCGAGTTAAGACGCAGCGAGGTAGCAAGGTGCGACCGACACACGCACGCGCGTGCTCAACTCCGAAAGCCCCATCAAGTCACCCACAAGCCTTTCACCCTTTCGATTTCACCCCCTCGCTCGAGTGACGCAACACCAACCTCCTTTCTTACACGCGCGCGCGCAAAACGAAGGCTGGATAGCTGGATAGTTTCACTTCTGGCAGTTTGCTAACTTGCTCCACGTCTGTTTGGACCGCGTGTGAGCAACAAACAAAAGTAAAGTTTTCTTTTTTTTTTGTGTGTGTGTGCTCGTTTGCGAACGAGAGAAGGGAGGGGGCAAGGAGCAAGGTGCATGGCTGGCATGGCGTAACACTTGCAAGGCACATCGCGTCCTTCTCTCTCCCTTTCCCTCCTTGCGTAGCGAGGGGCTTGCGGGAGCTGCGCGGCAGCGGAGGGGCGGAGGTGGCAAAGGCGCGAAACCCGACGCCCAAGGTATGCGCGCGAGAGGCGGCCGCGGCTTGGGGGCCTGCTGCTTCCCGATCGCACTCTCGCAATGAGAGGTGAACCCTGTTCTGGCCGCAAAGCCTCAGAGGAACATGTCACGGTTTTTTTTTTGTGCAAACATGGACGGCTCCGACAAGCGGCGCTTGTTTATCATCGGGAAATATAAACGACCGCGTTGCTTCAAGAAGCGAGAATGTCTGCCTGTGGTGTACACAGCATATGGAAAGGCCTGGATGACCCAAGAGTTTATCTAACATAAAATAAATTGTTTTACAAAAGTAAGTTGTCTCATGGCATGTATTTCGGCCTGAAAAATTGATGTTTTGGTTATAGTGCGGTACCGCTTATAGTGCGGATTTTCGCGACTCCCGTGACATACGTTATATGCGGTCTATACTATATAAAAAAAAAAAGTTCGGAACGAGGGGAGGAGAAGCAGTGGTAGGAAGGCAAAATTCTTTCTGCAATTTTACCGAGTGTATGTGGCCGCCTCGAGTCTCATGGTTTTTCGTGTCAGCCAGCGGGCAGATGTGCCGCTAAGTCAGAGTCCAAGGCCTGATCGGATCGACTAACGTGTTGGTCGAGAAAGATCGCGACCTGCAGGCGCCCAAATATATATATTAAAGGGATACTTCAACGAAATTTGAAATATTTCCGTCGTTTTCAAAAATAGGTTGAATATGATCCACAATATCCGTAAATGACAATCGCACGTTTGTATTTTGATCCTGGTGGCTGTATTTTTCGTTATAAACGGCCCACTCTGGCAAGCGCTCGGAGAAGGCCCAGCTTAGAGCATGTGACATCCAACGCAATCGTGACGTAGGTCGTCTCAAGACGAGCAAAGCTACGGCGAGGCTGACGTCGAGAAGATGGCCTGAGTCGTTCCAGCCACCGAAGCGGCTGCTTTTGTACGAATTTTGAGTGACGGGTTAATCTTCTAAAATCTTGTAGGGGGACAATAGCGACTTCTGCGACACACAAAGGGATTCTCGGGAAGAGGGAGTTCCTCCTTCCCCCTTCTCTCGTCGTGGCCGGAGGCGAGACGACCTCCGTCACTAGCTGTCAAGGTTCCTAGACGAGCATTACAAACGAGGCGTTAGCGACATCCACCAGGTGCTCTTTGCTAATCGTTTAATTCGTTTTAAAATTCCCTTTAGAGACTTTTTTAACAAGATATTGGTATGTTCCATGTGATACTGCTCTTTTGAACACATATGGACCAAAAAATGAGCGCCGAAATTTCGTTGTAGTATCCCTTTAAAGGGATACTACAACAAAATTTCGGCGCTCATTTTTTGGTCTATATGTGTTCAAAGGAGGAGTATCACATCGAACATACCAATATTTTGTTAAAAAAGTCTTGAAAAGGAATTTGAAAACGAATTAAACGATTAGCAAGGAGCACCTGGTGGGTGTTGCTAACGTCTCGCTTGTAATGCCCGTCTAGGAACCTTGACAGATAGTGACGGTGAGTGTCTTGCCTCCGGCTACGACGAGAGAAGAGGGGAAGGAAGATCACCCTCTTCCCGAGAATCCCTTTTGTGTGTCGCAAAAGTCGCTATTGTCCCCCTACAAGAAAAATCAGCAGAACCCATCCTTTGGGAATGATTATCTACGTTAATGCGAATAGCATCAAACGGTGCGGAGTTATGCGCGTTCGTCAGGTGGCCGGCACACTCTAGATACGCCAGCCCACTCTTGAGGCGATTCTAAATTTGTTGACACTTTCACAGCCCTGCGCACGATCTCCGCAGCCCAGCACGTGCGTTTGTGTCACTTAGGAAGGCGAGCAAAGCACGCGCCATACGCACAAACACTCAAAATGGTACCGACCAGACTTTCTGGCGTCTCAGCTAGTCTCAACCAACGGTACTCTAAACGGTTGTTTATATCTTTACCATAGGGACGCGCTTTACAGCGCTGTCACAGCTACCGGTGCGCGCGCGTTCCATGCACGAGGGCTCATTCCGCTCTCGTGAGGCTGAGTGGCTGGAACGACTAGGCCATCCTCTCGACGTCAGCCTCGCCGTGGCTGCTCGTCCCGAGACGACCTCCGTCACGATTGCGTTGGATGTCACGTGGTCTCCCGCTGGGCCTTCTCCGAGCGCTTGCCGGAGTGGGCCGTTTATAACGAAAAATACAGCCATCAGGCTCAAAATACAAACGTGCGGTTGTCATTTACGAATATTGTGGATCATATTCAACCTATTTTTGAACACGACGGGAATATTTCAGATTTCGTTAAAGTATCCCTTTAAAATTTTTTTTTTTTTTCTTTTGCTTGGGGCGGCTATGGAGGTTGCGCGCGGCAGCCGCTGGCACTGTTGGCGCCCTGACCCCTGGCGTCGTAACCGGACGAATATGAACTACTAGACTTTCTTGGCTTGAACTCTTAGCATACAAAAAAGAAACAGGCAATTTACGGGCTGCCTATGTGCGTGCGCCGCTGATTCTTTGCAAACCGTGGCGCCAGGGTCGCGCTCGCTGTCGAAGCACTTCTTTTGTTTTCCGAATCATGACCACACCACTCTCTGCGGAGAGGGGGAGGTTTCTTGTACTTTCTTGTGACTTGTTGGTTTGAGGTTTTCTTTGCCTCGAGAAAAATTTCTGCTCCTTCCCTGCCAAAGAACTAGCTTTCTCGGGACGATTGATGCGCTGCATTCTAAACTTTTTCTATAGATAGCATTTTTGATGAGATGAAATGCACTAACTGAAGCGATTTTCAGTAAGAATCAGATCTTTCTTAGGATCCCTATCGTTTCTTCGAAACATGTTTTGTGGAAATACGTTTTGTGGACAACTTTTCACGGACATACATTTCATGGACACACGGTTCGTCAACGCTCTACGTTTTGTGGGCACATGCCCCTGCGACATTTTGTTGACAACGTGTTTCTTCACTAAGCCGCTAAAGGTAGCGCGCGATTCACTAAGGCGAGCTTAACCAAACCATGTCCCCCTCCCCTTGTAATCCAGGCGAGCCGCAAAAAGTTTGTTACGAAAATAGCAGGGTTGTGTGCGACGAAATGTCTCAGGTTTTTCGATGAAATGAACACGGGAAGCCTTTCGATCAAACGTCGCATGTCGGCGAAGCGATCTGTAGATGAAACGTCAGTCGACTCGACAAACTAAATGCCACCGGGCAAAAATTTAGATCCGGATTCGCGGATATCCGCATCCGCAGCCCGGACATCCGCATCCAATCCGCAATCCGCCAAAATCCTTCAAATTTTTATCCGCATCCGCCAGTTTACTGCGGATATCTGCGGATAATCCGCAGACTATGCAGGGCTCTAATCATAGGATTATTCGTAGTGGCCACTCGGGGGTTGCCACTATGAATGTCTTCAATATATACGAAATTTGTTATACAGTCCAACCTCGATGTAACATACTTCGGTGTAACGAAGTCCTCAATTTAACGAAGTATTTCACTTTTCCTAACTTCTTGTCCATAGAATGCAATGTATTTTTAGTCTCAATATAACAAAGTCTGTTTTGCTGCTATTTCAATGTAACAAAATGCCATTGCCTCAAAAGGCAATAAATAAATAAACCCTAAAAAAACACTTCGCAATAAAATTGCGGTTAAAAAAAAAAAAAAAAAGGAAACATTTCTGAACGGATGCGAGCGCTTGACAGGTTACTTCACGGCGACGGGCCTCCCAACATGCCCAGGCTGCCCGAGCATGTGGTGCTGGTAGCGCTTGGCGAGGCATGCGGCAAAGCTCATCCCATGGGGCTAACCAGAAAATGCCGGGCAAAAAGTTACCATGGCAGGGTTCGTACAGGCTTCAAAGAAAAAATTCAAGGGTTTTCAAAGACTTTTAAGGACCTGGAAATATATTTTAAAGGACCCTTTCATTACTGTAAACGACTTAATTTTCGCGAATTGCCCACAATTCATGAAGAACAAGTCCCGCGAACAATTTGGGCACAATATCAACACTCCGGAAGCTACATTCGGGTCGCAAAAATTAGAACCCGCGAATTATTCAAAATTTTCAGCTTTGGTACGGTTCGCGCTAATTTGAGCCCGCGTAGTTCGATCCCGCGGGGACAGATCGGTCACTGAAGCACGGAGTCACATAGTTCTTCATGGAGCTACCTGCTGCCGTCTTCATGTTCCCACTGTGCTTCGCACTTTTCACGTCTTCCCGCAAGGTCTGCATTTTTCCCGATTCATGCTCCCTGGGTCCGGCGCAACCCAGTGTCTGTAGTCGTCATGACCCAATGATGACCGCGGGAAGTTACACTTTCCGGGCATCGCGCACAGCTTAAACAACGTCCACCATGTGCTGCGTAAAGCAGACTCAAAACAAGGAAACCAGGACTATAATAGCAAACACTACGCGAGTGAGCGACCGACGGCGCAAGATCGCAAGAAGCGGACGGGCGAGACCGGATCTGGAACCACCGGGACTGCTACCATTGTGGCCAGGCGCTTAACGTGTATCAACCAAATATGTCGAGTTGTATGCCATATAAAAAAATTCCGTCGTTTTAGTTTCGAAATTTTTTTAGCTTACACGTAAAAATCATGATTCTATTTTACTATTATAAAAAAATGTAGCACCACTGACTATCATAGGGAAATTCAGGGTTTTCAAGCACCGCTACAAATTCCAGGACTTTCAAGGTCTGGAAAATGGCATTTTCAAATTCAAGGGTTTTCAAGGTTTTCAAGCACCCGTGCGAACCCTGCATGGGCTAACAGCTGCACCATTGACATTCATTGATCATTAGCGCAGCACTGACAGCACAAGTACCAGCCCACTGTAGCATGGGTAGTGCAAGGACCAATGTTGGTGGGAGCGGCGCAGTAGCAACGCCAGCGCGGCGGCGCTGGTCGCATGGGCAGTACCATCTAGGAGAAGACCGGGAAGACACAACATCGTCTTGAAAGCATGCCCCCTTGCACCGCAAGGGGCCACGAGTGCTGTGTCGGTTGGAAATTAAGTTCACTCACGTGCTTGCTGCCATCATGGGAAATTGCGAGATTCTTTGTCTGGATGAGAAAGCGAATGTTCTTTCTTCCTCTTGCCATTTCCAAATGGAACCAGTTGCCATCATCTATGTTACCATTAACGACTCTACTGCGTTCCTAAGTGCTCTTCAAACCCATCTTATGCGAGTGCTATTTTGCTGTTTTATATTTTGTATAACTTTTACTACACTTCTTTTTTCTTTCTTTGTATTATTCTCTATTAGTGCGTTTTTTTGTTGTTTCATGTTAATAAAATGCCCCCCCCCCTTATGTAATGCCC
The DNA here is from genome assembly GCA_037355805.1 of Ixodes ricinus. Taxonomy (NCBI): domain Eukaryota; kingdom Metazoa; phylum Arthropoda; class Arachnida; order Ixodida; family Ixodidae; genus Ixodes; species Ixodes ricinus. Next base: position 137,358 of record JAZHYW010001418.1, read on the forward strand.
TAACTGGGCCTTAAAGGTGAAATAAATGAAATGAAATGAAAAGTTATCTCTAAAGGTGAATGAAAAAGGATGTCGTGGCTCGCTTTGGTACACCACAGAGTTCCCTTTCGACAATTCTGAAGGCAAAGGTTTCCATTATCGGCTCCCTGAAGAGTGGCACAAGCGGCCAACGGAAGCGACTGAAAGCTGCCACTTGTCAACACGTGGATTAGGCAGTCTTCATTTGATTATGGACACTAGTGCTCAAAACACCCCATGGAGCGGGGCTGTCTTGCAGCAAAAGGCCAGGGACTTTGGATGTCTTCTGGATGAAAACAAGTTCAAGCTGAGCCGTGGATGGCTGCACAGGTCCAATGCCTGGCACGCAATTGTCAGAAAGATGACAAGTCAAGAATCGATGCCAGCCGATGCGCCCGAAGCGGCTGCTTGGGTCGGAAAAGAACTGCCAGGAATCATGATGCGGCACAAGCCAGCCGACATTTACAGTGCAGATGAGACTGGGTTGTTTAATCAGATGCTCCCAAATAGGACACTAGCTCTAAAAGGAGATCGATGCCATGGAGAAAACGGCGCAAATATGGATGCAAGTGACAAGCGGATGCCGTTCATAATTGGAAAAAGCAAGAAGCCGCGATGCTTCAAAAGTGCTAGGGCCCTCGAAATCGAATACACGTCCAACACGAATGCGTGGATGACCCATGACACCTTCCGCAGATGGCTCAATGACTTCGACAAAGCGATGAAGAATGACGGTTGCAGAGCGTGTCTACTGATGGACAACTGTTCCGCGCACCATATAACAGACCTGGAGCTAACAAACGTGGAGCTGCAATTCTTCCCACTGAATTGTACGTTCTTGATTCAGCCGCCCGACCAGGGCATCATCAACAATGTGAAGTGCGCATATCGTCAACGGCTGATCGATGAGCTTCTGCTTAACCTTCGCTTGAAACATTCAACGAACGTGGACATCTTTCAAGCACCGGAGTTGCTCTCCACACCTTGGAAAGTCACAACAAACGAAACCATCCAGAACCGTTTCCGGAAAGCTGGGTTTGAAACACCTGCAGTATTAACAGTCAGTGCTCTTGGGGAAGTGAGTGGAAGTGCTCCCAAAGTTTCGTCCGTTCCCGAGTGAAGATGAGACGAACCAAGATGCTCTTCTGGGAGCACGGCAGTCCCTCCATGGCGACTCTGTTGTCCCCGACGATGTCACTCTGGAGGACTACCTCTACAGGGATTCGTGCGTCGTTGCGAGGGAAGAGGTTACCGACACTTCCATCGTGCAGGATGTGGTCGGGAACTCGACGGAGGATGACGACAATTCTGAGGCCGACGCTGAAGGAACTTGGAGAGATACCGAGCACTCGGGAAGGGCTCAAGGCAGTTGGCGTACTGAGGCAGTACACGGGATCGCATGGGCAGCAAAATGCTGTGCAAGCACTCTGGGTGCTCAAACGCCGTATGACGCCGCTTCTACTGTCGAACAAGGCGCAAGCAAAAGTCACTTACTATTTTACCCACAAATAAATGTCATTTTTGGTGAGTTTTCACCCCGTTTAAATGCTCCTGAAAATTTTCTTCACATGCTGAAGCCAAGTTTTGATTTAGCGAAATTTCATTGTAAAGAAGTAAATTGCGAATTTTACCGACTATGTTATACCGAGGTTTCACTGTATATCTAGGATCCTATACATTTAAGGTAACCAAATGCGTTCACAGAAAAGTTTGAACTATGATCTCGCACTTCTAACCTGCACAAAACTAAGTGTGCTTTGACGTGCAATAGACCCTTTTAGCATTGCCGCGCCATCTAGCGGCGCCGATTCCAAACTAGGCGCACTCGCCAGGAGTGGTCACGTGCGCCGCTACGGCCGGGCCGCGGCCGCCATTATAGGGTATACGGTCGTAGAGGCCAGTTTTCTTTAGTTCCCGCGTAGTGCCTTTCCAGATGCGTTTTTATTACTGTGTGGCACTGTGCAAGCAGAAAGGCGCGAAGGATAACCTCCCGAACAAGACGAGGTTTACTGTTTTGCTGCAAAAATACAGCTGTCAACAAAACAATGCATCAATACGAACCCCAACTTGTTAAGTGCGCGCTCCCTACCCTCAAAATGAATTAAGTCAGGATATGCGCGCGTGCACGAGGATTCATTGTGACAGCTCGCGCAGTAAGAAGAACTATCATAGCAACGAGCACACGCACATAGCTCTTCCCAAGGATTTGTCTTCTTCCAGGTGTCCTGTTGTTTTCCTTCCCGAGTGATCCGTTTTTCGAAGCAACCGAGAAATCGTTATAAAACGTCAAGTGGGGAAACATAATAACACGAAATATACGAGGCTTTAGGCTGAAGCAGTTCAGTCACGCTGGCTACCTTTGGAACGTTGCTGGTAGTCGCCGCTTCTTGAGGCAACAAGTTGTTCCAAGTACGGTGTAAACGACGTAATTTTTGCGAGGACCTACTTTTCGCGAATTTGAGGACTAAAGAAAAATCTCGCAAAATAAATCACGCAAATAAATTACCCTACGGTAAGGAATACTAAGCATACCCCTCCAAATCGCGAAATATTGTGCCCGCCAAATATTCCCGAAATTCAAACTTCGAAAAATTGGGGAAATATCGAGACCTCGAAAATAAATTTAACAGTATTTGCTTTCAACGATGTCGAACGGCTTAAGAGAAAAGAACGTCGCGTCGAAAACTGCCACTGCATGCCGCCGAAGCTGAAGACGCGATAAAGGAGACGATCGTGCAAACGTCGGCAGCGATGGCGTGACAAAGCAAATCAATCGTCGATATAAACCGCATCGCAAACGAAGACGCGAAAAGCGACTCCATCGCCGATGTGGACAGCGTCGCCAACAATAATGCGAAATCCTATACTCAATCGCCGACGTAAGAACGAAGCCGCAAAAAGAAAATTGTTGTTTCGTCCGAAAGTGTCTCCATGTAACGTTCAGTCTTGACCTGCGCCTTCAGTTTTGGTTGCTCGGCTTGTGGGCGACGTAGTCGTCATTTACTTTATCCGTAGTGTACAAATTTGGAATGTCAATGAAGCTCCTGGTCCACGATAGCGAATCGGGACCAGCGGCGGTGTTGCTCGCGATCGCGGCCGCATACCACATAATGGCAGCGCCTTGCCCGATCATAGTGGCCAGCCGCACTTTCGAGTGCCGTCAAGGCAGCGGCTCATTGTTGCCAAGAGCAATTTCGGAAAGGGTCTATTGCCGAAAATCACGTGGGCAACTCCCAAAGGTCACCGTGTAGGAGCTTACCTCCCCCCCATCCAAATGGCGCCTTCGCGCCAAGAGACATGCTTGTGCCGAGCACATCTCGGTGGTCGTCTAACCCCAGTCTTATGCAAGTGTTATCGCACTGAGCTCGACGATAAAAAGATTAGGGTGCAAAAGTAATGAATTCCATTCTAGGCAACTGCCTAACTCAGTGGTTCTCAACCATCGATGTCACGCGGACCCCTTGTGGATCGGCGGAGATGGCGGAGGACCCCGTTCGTGGTGAGAGGAGAGGAGAGGTATAGGTTAAATAAAATAATGATTTAATAAATGGGTATAACTAAGGGCTAGTGTGAAGTAGACCTCTCTTATTGACATTCACATCAGAAAACTTGTCCAAAAACTGAAACATTTATTTTCGACCTGAAAAAAAGACAACTTTTATTGCCATGCTTGACTGATAAGGCAAGGCTTCGCGGACCCCAAAGGGTCCGCGGACCCCCATTTGAGAACCACTGGCCTAACTAAAGAAAGCATTCAAGCTCAAACAACGAAAAACGGGGAATTTGGCACAATTTCAGCCAGGCTTTACGGTTGGCCTGGATTTTTGCACGGATGCCTGGTTGCTGCCGACTCACCGCATCCCCTCAGAACTCCCGGCTGGTCTACGGGAGGCGAGTCTTCTTTGGGCAGGTACTGGGCATAGACGTGGTCCGCGTGAGGAGGCAGCACGGCATCTGGCAGCAGGCCGCACGGCATGTCGCTCGGCTCGTGGGGAGGCGTCGGGGGCAGCGGGGATGGACGCAGCCCCGGAAACGCCTCTTCCAAAAGCTGGAAAGAGAGCAACAATGAGGAGGACGCCTCGGTACAAGCCAAGATGAGTTACTACGGTGCGCTGCAACATGAAACGGTGCTAGACAACCACAAACAAATGGAAGGAGACCCCGCTTGTTTACTCTTTCCACTAGTTCACTGTCATCTATAGTTGCAGGCAGGATGTGAATGGCGGAGAAGAGCTTCCAATATTCGATAACGCGTTGGCATCTCGTAACCCTAGAGCATGCGTGCACAACCAAAGCCCGGCAAAAGACAACGAGCACAGGCTGGAGGCTGCACGTTCCAAAGAAATGCCCTGTCACTCTCACATCGTCAGTGACTATAGCATCGTTTTTGTTTTGCACGATGTTTAGTATGACACTAACCCTCTGCAGCGAGAGGGTCACCCAGCAAAATAAACTTCGGGATGTCTAGCATCAGATTTGTTTGTTTCGGATTAAGCCATTTGAGGCATGATGCCATGATGTAGTAAGCCATGATGTAGAACACACTTGCCACAGTCACAGAAATCGGCGACAGCAAGATCACAAAAGAAAACCCCATAAACCACGCCTATGAAACCCGCCGAGTTGTTGTCTTCGTTTTGTTGGAACCGCAAGCCGCAAATTCTGATTCGGAATGAAACAGAACGGAAAAATAGTGTGCCTAGATTTGAGAGGGTTTCCAACCATTCGATAGCCACGTTTGAATTACGAACTGCAAGAAGGTGACGAAAAGACGAAGGCGTCGATCGGGCAGCTGTCGCCGCTCTTCGGTTTGCTCTTCTTTCCACGCGACATCACAACACATGCGCACTTACGACCGATCTGCGCAGGAGCTGTCTTCGTGGTTTTAGTTTCGCTTGCTCCCTCATTGAAATCTAGGCTCTCTAAAACAAAATAGATGGACGGAGGAAGGGATGCATAGCGGAAGTTGAATGGTGACTTGCGCCACCTAACCACATGTTTTTTTTCTTACTTTAGATTATACTGTTTGTTGTTGATTACGGGCTTTATGGTGCAAAGCTACTATGGTCATACCGCGCCAAGGATTATAATGGGAGGAAGCGGGTTCTCAAAAAATATTCTTTGTTTATTGGTCTATCTCAGGCATGCAGTTTATTGTGCTGATTTCATAACTGCAATCACATTTCAGATATCTCTTCTTTGTCAGAAGTTATCAACAAAATAAAATATTAATTAGCTAATTTCAGGAAAAGTTTTAAAAAAACCTTCTTATTGAAATTTTAATGAAAAAAGGTATCAATTGCTTCCTAAAGAAATGCCATACAAGCTAAAGCTATTTTTATTTCTTTAGCACCATATAATCATGTAAAAATATTAAAGTGAATAGAAGACATACTATAGTGGCTATAACAATGTCTAATAATGAAATGCCAGTTTTATATACCACAAAATATCATAATAAAAATAGCTTTAGCTTGCAGTCTAGTTCATTCCAAAGAAAATAGTACCAAGTTTATGAAAATCGGTTGAGTGCAAGTGAATCAAAAAGCCTTCCTGGCCGGAGAAGAGGCTGAAGAAACCAAAGCTGAGAAAATCGACTTTGAAGTTTGGGTATGCATAACTAACAACATTGAAGCTTTAGATGGGTGGAATGCCTTTGGTTTGAATTTCATACTAAGGGGGAGACACAGGGTAGGGAAAGCAGCCCCATATGCAATAATTGGTTAGCCCTCAGAAGGCTTTTTAGGGGACGCGGGGACGTTTTCAAAACACCAGCTTGTGAAAGGGCGCGGCCATTCCGCACTGCTCACATTTGGTGGTCGCGAAGAACATGTTCAACACGTTCAAATCCACGATCACGAACTGCGCGCCGAAATCTGTCTATTCATCCTCGACAGTGACATTGAGGAGGTCAAACTTCCGTTGTGTGGCAGACTTCGCGGCCAAATCCTGCGTCATCTTGTCAGCCCGCGCCGCACATTGAGCAGTTTCGCTTGCCGTGTAGAAATGCGAGTCGAGTAGTGACGCACCAGGGCCGAAGCCGTCGTCTTTTTCATTGCTCACATCAGGGGCAGGCACCTCGAAAGGTGATGCAGCTGCTGGCAGCTGAACTTGCCGCATGTCCGCCGCATGTCCGCCGCAAGCAACGCGGCTGGCGATGCGAGCGAAGTCCTCTTGTTCTACGCCCGACGCTTCCGCTTGCTGCACGCACGCTGCGTTGAAAGCTCCACGCTAGGCATCGCGATCACTACCGATGTCTCCTAAAGACGACTAAGTAAACAAAGCAGGCGAACGTTGAAAAATAATGTGCTTGAAGCCAAAACGTAACTGCTAGCAGACAACAAACAACGATATCAACTGCTCCCGACTCCTTCCACGCCGCGAAGAAGGAGAGGAGGAAGAGGAGGATGACATTTTTCAGGAGAGGAGGCATGCGCTTTGGCCAATAGCAACAGCGCTCGCTGCGGCCCGTGCTTCTTAGCCAATCGGTAGCTCGGTTTCTTTCTCCAGGGAAACGCGGTATTCTGTGTTTTAAAATGCTTAAATGGGCCAGCTGGTACATCATGGGAAATAAGCGCCAAAGGAACAGGGACAAAGAGTAGAATAACAACGACAGAAGCAAGCTTTCGAACGAGACCAAAATGGCCGCGATTGGGCACGCACCGGCGGAGCGCGGAAGGCGCGCGTTTCGACGTCGGTTTTCTTTTTCGGTGAAATTTGGGGCGTGTTCTGCGCGACGTAATTATCGTTTTTATACTTTGAGTTTGAATTACGCTATAATATTTTGGAGACAGGTGCTTGGATACTTAAGGCACCCAAATACAGAGTTTGTGAAAAATGAACGTTTTCGCGATTTTTCGCATTTTTGGGACCCTCGTCCCCCTTAAGGCAACTGCCTGAGCTCAGATTTAACAGCTATCATGTTTTGGATACTATATGCTTGGATACTTAAGGCACCCGAATGCCCTATTTCGCCCTGAAAAATGAACGATTTCGCGATTATATCGCAATTTTAGGACCCTGTCCCCCTTGAAGGTATGCAACTCCGCTCAATTACGGAGATGTCACGGATGTGTAGGTCGTGTTTCGAACGCGAAGCCCTACTAAAGGACACTGCGTGTTGCTTCGCGAAAAATGGGATATGTGTTTTTAAATCTAATTTTAAACACGAGCGGAAATCGAGAACCGAAACTTCAGCGCCGTCCGGCAGCATTGGCCTCGGGCCGCCAAGTACATGGCCATCACGTGGTACGAGATGTCACGTGATCCTCGGCCCAACGACGGGCGGGTTGGGGCGGGCGTGTGGCAGGCGCGAGTGTCGTCTGCTCTGCACCGCACTCTTCGCCACGTTTTGGTGTCTACGGCATTCGACGACGTCTGCACAACTGCGGCATAAGACTGCGCACGTGGTGTCCATAGGTGTGGACGAAACTCCAAGAGACAATAATCACAAACGGTGAGACGACGACAGTGGTTGTGACACGAAAGACGGCGGTAACGGCGGGACCACGGCGGGCGGCCGGTCTGCTCCCAAGAAGCGAACTGCGCAGGCGCGTACGCCAATCACGTGGACACCGCTGAGCGCAGAGAGGCAACGTTGCTGACGTCATGCGCTACGCTCGATCGGAGAAGTATAAACAAGCGAAAAGGGGCCATGAAGATGACGTTTAGCTCAATGTTGGCTCCGCCCATGCCGTAGCCTTGACTGCGCTGTTGGTTGCGCCTGAATTCGCCCGCTCGAGTCAGCCGATTTCGGCAACTTGGCGAGTTGCAAAGTTTGCCGGACCGTTTAAGAAACATTTAGACAGAACTGCGTCGTAATATTTGGCGTGTGGTCTTCCTAGGCGATACTGAAGAGGACTGCATTGTTTTTTCAAAACCAAAAATGAAGCGGAGTTGCCCTTTAAGCCTGTTTACTCAGATTTAACAGCTATCTGTTTATTTATATGAAATAAAAATCCCGAATGCCCTTTTTCTCCCTTAAAATTGAGACCAAATATCGCAAAAGGCCCTTTTTCTGAGATATACAAATATATAAAAAAAGGACATGTCACGGTGTTAGGTCGTGCTTTTACGCTGAAGAAAAGGCATGCGTGGCTATAAATTTGGGTTTTGTGACGCTTAGGGTACATAGATTATGTTTGTGCCATCACATTGGATCTTTAGTGCCCAACGTCCACCAGCAACTGCCTTTTTTTTATTAGAACTTTTATGAATATGAGCTTTTGTTTTATACAAGATGCATATTCTGCACCAGGCACATACTCTGCATGTATAATAATCTCATTCACAGGATACTTTGAAAAATTCCTACAAATAAAATCACTATTCGATATTCGATTCAATATTCAGCTTTTTTTTCTTAATTCGATTCGGTATTCCATTTGATAACTACTACCGTAAAATCCCGTAAGGGCGCCCTGCCCCGAGAGATCGCCCATCCTGTTTTTCTGGCTAAATATCCGTCACATAAAAATTCCGAAACATCGCCCACCCCCCGATTCCCGTTGGACGTCAAGCGATGTCCGACGGGAATCGCGCATCAACGGCGCAATCGGCGGTACCGGTGTGTCCGAGAAGCTAGTTCATAGCGGGTTCTCACGTTTTGTCTGCGATCTGTGCGCATGATATCGGCTCCCGTAACACGCGAGTTGTTCCCGGGTGTATATTGCATCGTGAAATGCGAATCTGCTGCGTTCGCGATTTGCGGTATCCGTTCCAGAGATCGTAGCGATTCCCGTGTTTTCGTCCACGATCTATGCAAGCGATATCGTAAGCGCAAGTTGTTCCCGCGTGTATACTGCATCGTGAAATGCGATTCTGTTGCGTCCGCGACCAGCGGTATTTGTTTCTGTGACATGCGAGTTTGTAGCGTATTCCCGCGTTTTTGTCCGCAATCTGCACGCGCGATATGGGTTTCCGTGACAGGCAAGATTGTAGCGGGTTTCCGCGTGTTTATTGCACCATGAAACTTGAATCTGCTGCGTCCGCGATCTGCGGTATCCGTTCCCGTGAGATGCGAGTTCTCAACGGGTTTCCGCGAGTCCTTCGCACCGTGAAACGCGAATCTGCTGCGTCGGCCACTTGCGGTATCCTTTCCTGTGACACAGGAGTTTGCAGCGAATTCCAGCACGTTTATCGCATCGTGAAACGCGAATTTCCCGTGTCCGCGATCTGTGGTATCAGTTCCCGCGTCACGTGGTTTGTAGCGGGTGCAACGGTGCTTATTATTCATTTTTGATAAAGTTTTGCAGCGGCATCTCCAAAGATAGCCCACCCCATGTTTTCCCCATTTATCTCTGCATTTTAGGTGGGCGTTCTTACGGGATTTTACGGTATTCGGAATTCGCACACCCTACTATTTTATCCGGCAGTTAATCTCAAAAGTCCTGTCCAGAGAGCACAACTTGTATACAACTCACTTGAGGTACCTGGTCTAAGCATCTTTGATTGTTATGATACTTTTGCCAAAGCTGTGAAAAATTTGTCCAAAGACTGAGCGTACTTCTTTGTGTTGTAGAGTGATGTATCATACAGTCATGTATAATATTTGTTCATTTCTTTTTCTTCCTTTTAGAGCGCAGCTCTTAGGCGCCCGTTTCCGGCTTGAGCGGCGTCGCCGCCGCCGTCGGCGTAGACCGCCCGAGGTCACGTGACCCCGGGTCACGCGGCCCCCAGGTCACGTGACCCCTCGGGTCCGCGTGACCCCCGAGGTCACGTGACCCCGAGGTCACGTGACCCCCAGGTCACGTGACCCCCGAGGTCACGTGACCCTCCGAGTCACGTGACCCCAGGTCACGTGGTCCCCCAGGTCACGTGGTCCCCAGGTCACGTGACCCCAAGGTCACGTGATGATGACGATGCGGATGCCGATGACGTCATCAGTGGCGTGGCACCCCAGGTCACGTGACCCCTGGTCACGTGACCCCGAGGTCACGTGATGTCGATGCGGATGCCGATAATGTCATCAGTGACGTCACTGATGATGTCATCGGCATCCGCATCGTCATCATCATCCTGATGACGTCATCAGTGACGTCACTGATGACGTCATCGGCATCCGCATCGTCATCGTCATCATCATTGATGACGTCATCAGTGACGTCACGTTACCCCCCTCCCCCCCCCCCGAGGTCACTTGCCCCCCCCCCCCCCCGTACCCTTCCCTCCTCCTCCTCCTCAAGAGCTGCGCTCTAATTCGGCGTTACAGGGAGTTGTAAACGGCTTTCACTTTTTCTTTCTTTTCCTTTTCGCTTTTTTCACCTATTTTCACATACTTTCTTTGCTTCGTTTCCTTTTGTGCACCACGCTGAAGGCGTCATGCTGTTTGTAGGCACGTATTAAATAAATAAATAAAAAAATGACCGCATCTCCACGTGGTGAATGAGTGTTGATTGGGGCGAAGCTCAGTTGGTGCTTGTCTGCGTAGACGCTGAGCCGCAGCATGCTCGAGCCTTCGTTCGTTTTCATCCATGTCAGAAAGAGAATGTGAGGTATGGAACGTGGTTATATACGCATTTGAGCATTTGACCGCAGCGCCCTCTCGTCTATAAACGTTGAGCCAATGCATGCAAAGTTTAACGCGATTATATACGCATTTGACCGCAGCGCCCTCTCCTGTTTAGACGTTGAGCGACTACATGCAACGTTTCATCCATGGCATCCCCAGCTCTTGAGTTACTACCACATCTCAGAGCCCCCTACTCGTACTGCAGTCATGGCCGAGTGGTTAAGGCGATGGACTAGAAATCCATTGGGGTCTCCCCGCACAGGTTCGAATCCTGTCAACTGCGCAAACATATTTTTTTTCATCATTGTTTTTTTATTTTTTTTTTTTTTTTTGCCTTACACGAGCATGTGAGCACGTGAGCTTACGAGCAGGACCACGAGCACCGGATGCTAGAACGGACGGACGGACATGGCTAGCCCCTAAGGAGCTTCGCCCCTAATAAATTAACGCTAGAAAAGAAGGCAATGATTCTCAAGCTAATAGAAAGTTGCCGAATGCAAACGGAGGTGCAACGTGAAAAAAGGCATGCAGGCGTAACCTGAAGGAAGGCACTATTTAGGGTTCTTTTTCTTAAGCCTGCTTTGGACGTTATAAAGGCAAGTTTTTTATTCTGCTGATTTTTCTGACTGCTCTATTATTCAGACGTTTTTACGGTCCCTGCGAAGCCCGAAAAATCTATCGGCGACTGTATAAAATAGTTTAATTGACTTAAAAGAAAAAAAAATTTTAGGCAAAGGCGGGATTTGAACTTACGACCCTTCGGTTGCAAGCCAGACACGCTACCAACTAGGCCAGACAGACATGCTTGCGCAACTTGTGAATGAGCGGAGGTTTATATGTTTAGCTATTGTGTTCCACTCTTTAATGCAAAGCTTAAGTGTCCTCCTGTAATTTTTTACTAGTGATCTATTAGTTCAAGACATCCACTAATACAAGGTTTGGTACCGTAAACTGTAAGCTACTACTCTATGCAGGAAAACATACATATAACTGAATCAATTGTAACTTTGCTGGCAGTTAACATATCCAATTTCAAGTCGGTTCACATTCCCCCAACATACCTTTGCCAAGAGTTCTCGCACCATTTGCACTGACACCCTGCTCGCGATCGCAGCCTGCAGGATGTCTTCACAGAACTCCTTCTGCAATAAAACAAAATAAGCGACACTTGTTTTTGAGGCCCTTTGTAACACGTGCGGACACAATTGTACTAGGGCGAGTCGTCTTCTGTAGAATCAGGGCACGGTTTTCGCCAACTCACCACTGCCGTGTATTCCCCACACTCGAGCTTCCTCTGGACTGCGATCAGGTCCACAAAGTGAATCTCTGTAAAGACGTAAGATGTGTTAGCAAACACCAGCCCCATTTCTCAAAGTCAAAAGAGAATAATTCAGTCCTTTCCTTTATGACAGCTCTCAAATGGTGTGTTGCTCAGAAGGCCAAAAAATGCCGGCATTTTCCTTCAAAGACACCCGCACACTAGGTGAAGTCTGTGGCCAGCAGGCCGATGGTTTTGCATTTCTGCTCCGTACTTGTTTCGCCCTGCTACGGAGCCCAGAAAAAGCTACGAGGCACCAGGTGTGTAGCTTTGGCTGTAGCACTGACGTGGGCTCCCATATGCGGATCTGAGCGGTATACCACAAGGCCCATAACTGGCTCGCGATTGCACCTGGTGAGCCCTAGCTTTGGCTGTAGTCCCTTGCAGGGTGAGACTAAATAATTCTCGCTTCGGAGTAACGACACTTCAGCCACGTTGGTGCTAAAAATCACCGTTGTCTCAAGCTTTATCTGGAATTGCAGGAAACGGTTTTCAGCCTCCAGAAATGTTCAAACAGTCCGCAGCAGACCAAAACGATATCGCCCGAGCTCCCTGGCGCCACACCTATACTCTCACTAGGTGCGCGCAGCATTACCAAAGGAGAGTATACCTTTGGCAGTTCAAGAGAAGGGAAAGGAGGAACACCTCCTTTTGCTCAGGCCCTCCTTTGTGTACTTGCACGTCACCATTCTCCCCCTAGAACACTAGCCCATCGCCCAAAATTCAAACAAAAGTTGCTTTCTCCCCTCTCCTGCCCGTAACTTCCGCAGCACTGCGTGCAACTAGCGAGACAGAGTATAGGGCTCGGAAGGTCGCACTTTTGGATCGTAACCATCGCCGATTGCGGCTGCTCCACACAACCGTAAGTACCAAAAGTGGCAGCGCCCGCTAGAAAGTCGGGGAACAGAGTGTCGACACCCTAAGCATGACAAAGCACATATGACGTACCCGTCCTCCAGACGGCCATGGGCTGCACCAGAATCCAGGGAGGGGTCGGTGACCTCGTCTGGGAGCATGAGCAGGTCCGGAGGGGTGGGCACGGCTTGCTCCAGCACTTGGCACTTGTCTTTGGACGCCTTCTGCAGCTGAGAGAAGGCCAGGACACTGCAGCGCACTGCCGCACACCCCGACAACGCCCAGAGTCCCTCCGCAGCGTGCCAAAATGGGCAAGGTCTCCTTAAGTAACTACCACTTACGCAACTCAAATTCTTAAACACTGCCTTCCCTTTGACTGAGAATCTGTTTTGTGACCTACCATAATATCCCGAGTCATCGCCCACCCCTTTGCCGCCTGAAATTCATAAAAAAAAAAAGTGGGGTGGGCCACGTCTCGGTGGGTAAGCACAAAAAGTTAAGAAAAAGCCACAAAAAGCGCCAATTTTTCTGTACAGTCGCCGCGGGAGTTAGTAGCTCCACGCGAGCGTGCGTCTTTTTCGAGGAACGCTTGACTGGTGGCTTGCGATAGAACTAGAGATGACGTCAGGGCGAGTCCATGCGGAGGGGACGGGGGAAGCCGTCTCGATTCAAGGGAACCGCTGTTATCATCTGCGGGGTTGAGCGTAGTTCGAATGAAAATGGGAGATGACTCTGCGGAATCATCTCCCATTTTCATTCGAACTACGCACCCCGCAGGCGGATGATAACAATGATTCCTTTGAATTGAGACGGCTTCCCCCGTCCGCTCTGCATGGACTCGCCCTGACGTCATCTCTAGTTCTATCAGAAGCCACCAGTCAAGCGCCCCTCAGAAAAGACGCGCGCTCGCGTGGAGTTACTAACTCCCGCGGCGACTGTACACATTTAGCGCAGCTGCACAAGAGATACATTAAACTAAAAGCTCGAATTAGTTTCCTTGTTTGATGAAAGAAATGCTTATGAATGGACGTTTTACTATCACAAAGTTTATTGCTTGCATTTGCGCGATGAACACCGCCGATCGGCATACAGCGCAAATGTTTGTTCCTTGACAGCGCGGTTCTAACACCGCCATGTTCTCTTCATATGTAAAAAAAAAAAAGTCAACAAGAAAATAGAAAAATTAATTGGCACATTGAGCGAGCGAGCGGACAAAAGAAGCGACGAAGAGCGACACTAGGAAAGTGGGAAAAACAGCGATCGCGTTGGAAAATACTTTGGCGTGAAGTCAAGTTGGGCACCTTGTCAAGCACAAGGAGCAAGCTCTTGTGTAACTTTCCTGTTTGGTGCATACATGCGTGAGTCTGTGCGCGGCATTATCAACGCAGATCAAGGCAACGTTGCTGCGTGGCGGATGGCACCCCAAACACTGAGCTCGAAATGGGACGCCTTTAGAGGCTTTACAAACATCTGTGTGGGGCGTTCCAGCAAATCTTTATTTACCCGTTGGCTTTGTTTTAAACATTGCACAACCTTATTAACCCTAGTCGCAAAGTTCCGGGAGAAGAAGCAGGTTCGCGGCGACCTTATTTCGGTGGAGACGGAGCTTGACCTTACACTCTGTGGTTACATACCAAGATAAGGGGCGTTCGCTAACCTCGGAACCCCTGAGTGGGTTACTGCTTGTGTTATCTTTCTGACCTTTTTTTTTTTTCTTTTTTTGTTTGAACAAATTTTTTTTTTTAAGCAAGTTCTTTTTTTATTTTTTTTATTGTGTTTTTTTTTGCGTGCATGTACTCAGACTTTGGGGTTGTGGAAATCGGGGAGGAAATGCGTAAACTAAATTATGTGTCTTTCCCTCCCTCGTTTTACTTTGTCATGGACGTCCTCCAACTGTAAGGTCAATATTCGCTCAAAAAGTGGGGTGGGCGATGACTCGGGAATGGGCAATGGCTCGGGATATTACGGTAGAGAGAGAGGGGAGTTATTTTGCAACGTTAAGAAGAGTTGTAACGTCAGGGATAAATTTTTATCGTCTCGAGCGTTACAATTCTTTAGTTGTAACATAGGACAGTGAGTGCGCCTCTTCACTCACTGTCTTTTCATTAATGATAAATACCAAAGACACGGCGAACTCGCAAGTGTGATAAGTTTGTGGAATTCGCTATGAACTCCCCTGTCACAGGTACCGCAGCAAAATGTCGACGCAGTGCATTCGCGCTTCACAGTGCGATATATACTAGTGATGGGCCGAACTTGTGCGGAATCGAAAGTTCGGCGCCGTATCTTAGGATTCGGCAAAGCCTAACTTTTTAAAGATTCGGCAAAGATTCGGCAAAAATACATTGTTACCAGACTTAACGTTGATATTTCGTTTTTTCTGGCGAAGAAAGGTTTTATGTTCCTTTTTTCTTAACTTAAATGCAACATGTAATGCATATTGACATAGTTATTACTAAATAAGGTGATATTCTACATGATAATTGTATCGGTGTCGTTTTTGTCTGTTTACTGGCAATTTTAGTGACTTCTCGCAGAAGTGGTGTGACAACGAGGTTGGGTAGAAGCGACCGTAGCGCAGTCACGAATCGTGCTACTAGAGCTTCGGTTTTGAAGCATCATCAGCGCAAGCCTGCATGTGTGTGTAACATCAACCTCCTTGGTGTACATTGTTAAAATGAAGGCAATAACGCTGCGCTCATGATTTCTCGGGAGTCACCGTTTTGTGCGCGAAAACGAATGCAACGGTTGCTGAGCCTTCACCAGAAGAGATAATAATAATACAGTAAGTATGCATGCTTTCGATTTGAGTCACTTGACGTCTTTGCATGAAAGTGTGCGTCCCATATTCGCAACGTCTCGTTTTTAACCTTTAAAATGCCAGTTTCTGGTGTTAGGACACAGATGAACGTTTCGGAAGATAGGGAGAGTTAGGAATGTCAGATGTGCAACGTCGAGCATGATAGTTCTGTGTTTAGTTTTATGCAGATACATGAAAATCGCGAATTAACACTAATTGAAAAAGCAATATTATTTTGTTTTGGAACACAGTACTCCTCAGCCGAAAACAGAAATGTTATAATTGCGAGGAGTGCTTTAGAGTAATTGTCGGCCAATGTTTCAGAATGCATCACATCATTTGTCACTTGCGCAGAGGACTGCGTAAATTACTGGTCGATCTTCTATTCTTGAGGCAGAAAATATTGAAAAGAACCACACTCGCTCACAAACGCACAGTTACCGTGTTGCCTACTCCACACCGCGCCGTAACCGCTGGTTGTACTACACTGCACGATGGTAATTGCACGACTGCACGGCGTCCATTTGCAATCCATGGCTCTGTCGCGCTCTCGCGCGTGCACAGACATTTGTCAAATTTTTGCCGAATCTTTGAAAACTTTTTCTCAAAAGTTCGGCGTTTGCCGAACTTTGCCGAATCTGAAGTTCGGCAGATTTGGTCCATCACTAATATATACGCAAGAACCCGGCCGCTACAAACTCTGGTGTCACGGGAATTGAAATCGCACGCAGAAATTGCAGACAAAAAGAAAAAGAAAAAAATATGCGAGAACGAGTAAGGAATTTGCATGTCATGGAAAGGGATATCCTGCATATTACGGATGCTGCGGATTCAGGTGTCACGGTACTATAAGCCTGAAATAACCCGTGGCGAGCACGTTTGTCGCGTACCGATACCGCAGATCACGCTGTAGATGTGATTAAAAAAAAACGGAAAGTGTGATTTCTGGGGGCGGGCGGTTGTACGTGACTTTACAGTATACGGAATTTAATGCATGTGTGTGGTATTTCCAATGCACGCAACCATGCTCAATGCCACTGTGCAAAAAAAAAAAAAAAAAAGTAAGTAAGTAAGTGACGAAACGATTTTTATTTTCGGAGATCAGACCTACCTGCTGTTGACACGACCACATCAGTATGGTGGTTTCGTAACAATAGGGACTTTTAGCAAACTGTTACCGTGTTCCGCAATACCGAAGCCTTTGAAGCATGCTTTTAAGCGCGTGCCCCGCGGTCACGGTAGCTCAGGTGCGCGCTTAAAAGCATGCTTTGAAGGCTTCGGTAGTGCATGGTACGCGGAACACGGTAAGGATTTGCTAAAAGTCCCTATTGGTACAGAATTACCTAAACGAACACAACACGCTAAACCACTGTGGCCAATAAAGAAGAGTACTCCACTAACTACAACCTTAAAAAAAAGCAAAAATCTTTTTTTGCTAGTGTTGGTGCAACATGTGCACTTGGGAGCAAGATGACACAGCGAAAGTGGATTGGCACACAATGGCGCAATTGGCGCAGCGCTTCCACTCCCGAGTGCTCTACTTACACATGCTATGATGTATTAACAGATCTGTGTTAATTTATTTCCTTCTGGGAAGCTCATATCAAAATAAAATGAATCTGTGTATCAATTAAGACTCAACTCTGTGTCTTTCCTTTTACCAGTTCAGCCTCACATAACCAACCAACCAAACCACCCCCCCCCCCCTTCCCAGAATGGCCTGTGTTTTCTTAGAGGAAAGGTGGCAACCCTACGTACATTTGATCTCGCAGGTACTGCAAAACCTTCACTCTAGTGAAATACAGTTCCAGGGCCACCTCATAGATGGCGTACAGCGCGTTCCCTCGTTGCAAGAGATCGCAAGAACTTCTAAATTTTCTTAACACGTTACCGGTCTAACAATCCCTGCTCCCGTGGCAACATACATTGACGCAAAGAGAAGGAAGTGGGAGAAACCTCAAGGAGTGAGTTCATGATGCAGCGCAGGCGATCCTGCAGTACCCGTTCGGCCGTCCCGAGCCAGAGGCGCGGGGAGTTGGGCTCGCAGATGCGACACAGGTAGAGCTCCGTCTCGGGCAGCAGAGAAAGCACTTGGTACAGCTCCTCTGCACATTCCACGCCGGTGGATCGAGGTTCCGAAGCAGCGGAGGAAAGAGGGCGAAAGATCAGCTGCTGATAACCTTTAACCCAAGGACTCGCGGGCTGCGTGCTAACGCCGTCGGGACTAAACTGTTTTGCCATTAAGAATGTTTGTTTGAATTCCCACCTCATGTTCAATGAACGAAGCTGCATTAAAGGGTTCGAGGAAGCTTTGTTTGGAACGAGACACTTCCAGTTGCTCTCGCGATATTGTTTTGTGTCGTTCCATTTCGGTAATTAAAAAATAGTGTGGTATCTGGACGCAACTTTGTAACGGTTGATTTTAAAACTAATTTTGCGCTGCGACCATTTCAACAAAAAAAATAAACACTTTTCAAAAGTCTGTGCAATTGCCTGTCCGCCATTGCTTGCTCATGCAGTCCGAGCGTGTATTGGAAACGAGTTTTGCGTCAAAGTCCGGTGTGAACTCGGCTCAGCTTGTATTGAAAACGAGTGCTGCGTCTGCATTTGGCAAGGACACGGATCCATAATAGAGCTATTATAATGTACGCGAGAGGTTCAACTGGCGCTAGTGTCTATGCGAACCCCCATGGTGAAAATTGAAGCAGATGGCGGCCAGTATATTTTTGCGGTGCTTCTGTGCATTTTGTCTCTTCGCCAGAGAATAACAGGGATCACCTTTGTTACTTCGTTCATAGCAGATACTAAGAAACTTCATTAACAATGTAAAATTGTAATTGCTTTAGTTACAGTAGTTTTCTTCACCAGTGAACGATGCTAAACTTCGCTATATTTAAGACCCAAACGAGTGACGATTCTGCACTAAGTAACAATCGAAAGGAATGTTGAGCGTGTTGAAGCTTCGCCGGTGGCACTTATATATTGCTAATATGCACGTCCTGTCACTATATAAAAATGACCCCGTCAGGCATCTTTACAAGCACTTAGAAACATTCAAAACGTAAAGTATAACGTATGCGGGTTATGAAAGTTGTACCTTTTCACTATTTCCTATGCCGGTCAGCTTTTATCGGGCATCAAGCATCTTCACAGATATTCATGAGCAGAAAGAATAAAGCAGTACTTATTTATTGCAAATTTGGACTATATTACGTGGCCTTCAATTTATTTTGATCATCTACATGTGCAGGTAGTTACTGATCCAGTGTTACTGATCCAGTGTTACTGATCCAGGTAGTTACTGACTCAGTGAACTGTGTAGTTCTTGCCGTCTCTCTTGGTTTTCCAGACTTAGTTTGTTTGTTTGGTGCATGTCCCCAATGCTGAAAAGCGTCGACGCCATGTTCGCGCCAACGGTGTCGGAGTGCACATAAGTGCAGGTATAAAGCTTTTTTAGCACTGTGTTTAATGCCATGGATTTGAAAGAAGAACGCTGTAACTGACCAATTACTACTTCGTCTACGTGACTGAGAAATGTTCCAAGCTACATAGTATGTATGAATTATTCGTGATATTTGCTCTTATAATCAAGCGTGGGGAAGTGCATACTTTTCCCCATAGAAAGGCACTATCGGAAGTAAATTTTCGACTGGTTGCTGTCTGCTTCAATTTGCAACTGTACACTAGCGACAGTTGAACCTCTAGCATGCATTATAATAGCTCTATGCTCAGATACAATCACACGCTACGTGTCCAAGCAATGGAGACCGCCAATATTGCTTGATGGGACTTTTGAAAAGGGTCTATCACGCTATGAAAATGCAGGAGTGCTTGTCTCAAACCTTGCAAACCACTAGCAAATACTTTGCAATACAAAGCTATATTTCACTAGCGATGTCAGCATTAGTAACACAATTTAATATCTGCCTAACTGTTGCAGAAACACTTGATATGGTTACGCTACAGTTCTTACATTTCACCATTTATCAAACTTTGTGGTTATAACTACTGAACCAGAAAAAAATACTGTAAAAGGTTCTAGCATTCATTAGATATAGGCAATGTTGAACCCAGGAATATGAACTTTTCAGAAGTATTTCAAATGTGGACTAACCTTTCTTACACAACTATGTTTTAAGTAGCTATATTTAACTGCCTGGAAAAATACCTTCTACATCAAACTTCTACAATGCAAAAAAGAAAAGAAAAGAAAAGCCACTTGCACTATTTTATGGTTCTCTCTGTTCTAAGACACAAAGCATGTTGCAAATGACGAGCCCTCAATTCCTACAGACCTGATATTCCATCACAACGTGCGTGAATCCATTTTTGGCACTGAGAGCACTGGACCATCTGAAAACAAAAAGGCAGGATATCAATAGGCATCATCAATACTCACTGAAACATGTTAATTTTTCAGAGGTAACTGAAACCCAAACAAACCACATTCCCAGTCTCATACACTAAACAAACAAAAATTACATAAAACCCAAGCACCAGTAGTATTTTATCTTAGCATCAACTTTACGAGCGAGACAGATATAGGGAAAAGTTTGAAAGTAATGACTTACCATAGACTCATAATCATCATCCTCATAACACTTTTCACACAGGGGGCAATAGTTTCCTGTTGGGGGAATGGGAGAAAACTTATGAGCACCTTTTCATAAACTTAATGCTTGTCAGGCAGAAAGGGCAGACTGGTCAGATTACCTTTCTCACGCAACAACATGCAGTCCTGACACAGCGACAAGTCAAAGTTCCATGCCGACTGCTTGGATGAAGTACCACAGCTCTTACACCTGATGCACTTGACACAGAGCTGCAGCATAAAAGGAAAAGCCACTCTGAGATTGCACGAGAGAAAATGCACAGGCTCCCAAACTATCAACGCCTCGTCGACGGACCGTTTCAGGGAGGCCCACTTCAGACAGGGCAACTTTTCCAGCAACTTTGAGGTTGCTGGCGGGTTGTTCCCTAGCTTTCCCTAGATCGACACGAATTGCTGATATCGGGTCCGGCTCGAAACGGACGAGTAACTTGAACAACTCCGAGACGTTTAAAGCGGAAGCAGCCAATCAGGGACGCAATATTTTCAAGTGACAACCCTGTGGTGGTGATGATGACAGCTAAAGACTTGCTTCTGGTTTAAAATGGATTGTTTTTGGAAATAAACCTTTTCAGAAAGATAAGTTAGTACTCTCAACGCCATTCAAAGATATAAGAACACGTTTTTAGCGCGTAGCTGTGCGTCTAAATAGTGCAAGAAAAATCAAATTGAATGATGATGAGGGCAAGTCGTAGCAATTCGGTTGCTGCGTGTGAACGCGGGCGGTCTGTGTTGCTGGTGTTACGACGTCAAGTTGCTGGGCGAAATTGCCACATCTGAAGCGGGCCTGAACAGATTCCTGCCAATTAATAGGGAAGGACATCAGAAATAGTTTTGGGAAACATGTAACCGCAATATCAGTATATCTCTCACATTGAAAATTTATTTTTGCATTTTTAATTTCCAAAATAGTTTTCACCAATTTTTAAAATATACTTTATCATTATTTTTGCTATTGCTAGAAATCCAAATGATAAAAGCACCTAAATTTCTAAATGCTTTTTTTGTCTCACTGAAGCTAAGTTCACAGAAAGGACATTGTGAGAGCAGTACTATTAGCAAGGAAATTGATATATAGATAGCGCTTTGTGTAGCTTCTTTTCCGTAACATTTGGTGTTCACCTAACACAAGGCCCGTTGACCAGATACTTTACGTCGTCTCCCACACTTCGAGCACAGGGTACGGATTGAACACAAGCACTGCGTGGGAATTCAGCTGGGATCTGTTTTTCATTGGTATTTCACTGGCTAAACACAAACCCCAGCCAAACGCTGCATCAGAAAGACAAACAATGTTCTCATTCGCTCGATCATGCCAACAAAAACTAGGGAGCACAGACCATCTCCCACGCGATGCACAGGTGCGTGGGACACAATCCACACAGGCGCACGGTACACTAGGAGAAACCACACTCCATGCGTGGTTTGTGCTAGTTCTTCCGGGGCAAAACCAAGCAAATGAGCGCGCCGCACGGGCGCTACCTTGTATGGCTTTTGCACGACGTCAACGAGGAGGGCGGTCGCATGGTGTGACATCGCACCGCTCTCACCGGCATGTCTCGCCGGGAGCTCAATACTTCTGGAGCAGCTGTGCTATGCAGCTCAGAGGCTATGGTATCCGACTGCCACCGACCCAGGTTCGAACCCCGCCAAGCCTCAAACCTTAATCTCGTCCAACGCTCCCAGTGTGTCGCTCGATCATCACGCTCGTCCGCGTTGACCGTTCGTGACACTCATTCATGATGCTGATTCGTGATTGTTTTCTCATAAAAAAGGCTCATAAAACTCATTCTACGTTAAAAATTCATGTTGCTGCTGTCCCCGCGGGTGCGGTTCTCAACCTAGCTGCTAGAGGGGCTCCGGTTTGATCCCCTTTCGAAGTGACGTCCGCCGACAAAAAAGCTCACCCATATCTTCTTTTTCCGAGAAGGCTTGGAAGGGTAGCCAGGCCCCAGGCAGTCTGTGTGGTACGTCTGCTGACACTTGCTGCACCTCAGGAGTTGCTGCGAGAAAACAGAACAATGCGTTGCGGCACGAAACCACAAAAGACGAACGGGAAGGAACGAACGAGTTGAGGGGGGAAGACAGGACGCTCACACTGCTGCGGTGGCCACAGGCGATGCACGTCTGGCAGCGGGGGCAGCACCAGCTCTCCTTGTCCAGGCCCTGGGGGCTTCCTCGGGGTCCAGACAGAACCAGTGGTACGGTTCGCAGCACACCGTGCAGAACAGCAGCTGAAGCAGACAACGCCATTCAGGAGGGAACGAAACTGGTCTAAAAGTGACACTATTCCTCGTCAGCTTCCTCCCTTGACTCGATAAGCGCTAAAATTTGAGGAATGGGGCGCACGCAACTTCTCGCAACTCGAGACTCCAACACGGGCTAGCAGTCGGGAGACCCCTCTGCGCCTACGTTGCTAGATCTGAAGCAGTTGTCTAATTTCGAGAAAAAAGTGGTGCAATGCCATTCAGTTGCGTATGGTGCCAGCATCGCAGCTTGACGTTCGTGCCTAATCGCTGCTAGCCGCATGGCCTCGGTACTAATGAATACAAAGTCAGCGACATTGTTATTGTGTGCGTTTACAAAGTGTACTGCCAGCAAGTGTTGTACTGTGATGATGTCTCCATTTACTAGACTTGACGAGGCTCATCCTCTCGTGCGGGTACTTCAGAAACTGCTTGTGTCTCTGTGTATGTATGGTTCAGACACTTGCAGGGCTGCGTTTCAAGTTTGCAGCTTGAAACATGCGGATTTCTCTCTTCTGATGCAGTGTAGGTATTTGTGTCTAAGAGTTCAAGACTATACTGCTGCGTACATTTAAAGTCACGCTAAGTGGAAGTACTAATCTGAAGATGTCTCCGTCACCTGAAGAAAGCAGGTTCGTTCGAATTGGCTATACGGCTTACTACAAAGGCGTCCTCAATGAAAAAAGCAATTTAATTATTTTTCTATTGTGTTCTTGATGTTTGCAACGAGCTCAGTCCTTCCGCTTCTGCGAGCCATACTGAAGTCATGCAGCCAAGGGTTGTGAGGTTCCAGGCATTACACCTCAACTGAACAAAGCGGGTTTGTTTGTGTTGTTCCCCGTGAAGTTTTACATGTAGTGCAAGCCCACAGCGCTACAGGTGTGTATCATTTTAGAGCCATGTGGCCAAAACAGTATAAATTTTAATATTTTGATTGTCTGTGCCAACAAGTTCATTTGTGTAAGCACTCTGTTCCAAACTAACTAGAGTGTGATTTCTTACATGTAACAGTGCTTGCTGAAGTGTGCAAATAAACTTAGCATCACCTTGAGATGTAGGATTACAAAAAAGCCATTTCTTTGTCCTCCTCACAGATTATGTCTTCAAAGAGCATGTAAACTTCCCCACACTTATTGCGTCATAACGCCATTAGTTGGAGACATTTAGGTAAATCAAATGAAGCAATAATTACTTGTGCTTCCAATAGCTTTTTCGCTACATGTGCTAAATAAGATAAAGAAAAAAACCTTGAAGTTTTTAATTGTATTAGCAAAGTTTCTCGTCCGATTCCGCGATAAACAGTGACACCTAGAACTACTGACCAATGATTTGAAATATGCAAGACAAGACACGGACTTATCAAGTAAAACTGACAATTGAAATAAGACTAATGTTCCTCCTAATATTTATTTGCTTTTTAGTCAAATGTCCCACAGCTGCACCCTCACTAAAACTGTGTCAGTGGGCATGTATCTGATGATATTGCACTAAATTGCAACGTTTGCTGATTCAAAAAAAAAAGAGGAGCTAAAATTTTGTTTTAACGACAGAAGTCCAAATGAAACAATGAAAGGCCGGGACTCACCTCTTCCTCCCCCGCACTGGCACAGAGGAAACACACTGCCTGCACAGCAAAGCGCCGCGATGACACCAGGGCAAAGCCCGTCGCTATGATCTGTGCCCGCCTGTATTCTTCCTCCTGCAAAACCCAAGAACAAACACACATGACATGTAACAGACCCCCATCTCAGGTTTAGTGCCATTTTACTCTCTCTGCACAAGTTGGTTGCTTACACACACCGAAACTGTTCATTCTCAGAACTTACTCACATTTTACAATTTTCAAGCAGTTTAAAATAACTGCACAATGCTACCATTCCCACGCACAATTCAACAGATTTACGGAATGATGTGCCTACCCAGTACAAACAAACTGCGAAGAAATCTGCGATAAAGTATTATTGCCAACGACAGTGCACTGTATCAGAAACTCAAGTCAAAATATGGAACAACTACAGCAACAGCCGTTGTTTAGATACATTGCAGTCCTTTGCAGAACAGGGCAGTCGTTCTTAACTCTTTAGTATCTGGCACTAACAAGTGACAACGTCACAAGACCCATTAGGCACTACAAAACATTCAGGTAGACCTGCGTACAAACCACGAAGTATGCGCCGCAGCTCCGAGGAATGTGACCTTAGCTTATATTAAGGGAGCACGTGGGGATCGACAAATATTTTTTTAATTTTAGGAGGATTTTGCTCAAATTTTGCATGCATGTTTGTAATGCCTGTATGGTGATACGTGCAAAATATCACTGTGATATCTCGGTTACTTTTTTAGTTTTTTTATTTATATGTATTTTTTCTCCTTCGAACCTTGTGGAGTGCATGCAGAATTTAAAAATGTGATAGAAGACTGGTTGGGCTTGGAGTATGTTCCCAAATGAATGCTATACAGCGTGACATTCTGGAATTTTTTAATTTTTTGCACGATTATTTTTAGTCTGAATTTTCTATCGCCTTGCATGAATGGTTATGAATTTCACACAGATGAAAAACCACATTATAAATACAAAAAGGTATACTCTGAAAGAACAAGAATGTCACTATGTGTAGTGTAGTTCAAAGTGCATAATAAAACAAACGGAGCAACAATAGTCAAAACGGTTGCCAAGATATCAGCTCGACGAGTAGGACAAAAGCAAAAAATGTGATTCTGAGAAAACAGTCTCTAAAGTTTCAAGTGGTGTTTCTCACTCTAGAAGGCACCAGGGCTATAGTCTTCCGTGTCCTTCTCGACACAGCACTTCTTCGGCTTCTGCCCCTTTGACTGAAGAGCTCTCGATGCCTTCTTCTTCCTTTAGGCGTCCTTCTCTGCTGCTCTCCGAAGTGCAAGCCCCCCAGGTCGGATGCCGAGGGAACTGCAGAACTCTGTGTACGCACGGAAGCTGCCGCAGTTGAACCTGCAGACTGCCTTGCTGACGGCGGTCTCTGCTGCAACCAGGGATGCATGTTCGTCTTTTGGGAGGACTGACCAGATAACAGAGTGCAGACTCTCTGCCGCATTCTGAGTCTTTTTCCCCTTGCATTGGTCAAGAAGCTGAGGTTCGGAGAGGCGCTGGTACACGGGCAGAGGTGCAGCGGTAACATGGCTCGTTAGCCTGTACTTGTGAGCTGGCTGCGGCTCACCTTGAGCTTCTGCTGCTCGATGCCTACACCAGCTCATGGGACCAGGAGGGCAAAGCTCGTGATGGGGTTCTTCGTCTGTAGACGTCACATGATAGAACGTTGCCATCACTGTTCTCTGCATGTCTGCAACGTTGGAGTGGCTTCGCAGAGCCATCCCATAGTAACTGGTGAGTCGCTTGATGAGCTCCTGCGTGAGGCAACCTCTTCCGCCGAGGGGTTGCCCTTTCTTGCCCTTGGTGATGAGACCATGCAGCGCGGACCCCATCCTCTTTTGCACATGGTTGATGCAGTCCTCCTTAGTGAATGGAATGAATCCATAGGTTGCATCCTCGCTGAGGGCCAGGAATGTGCGGCTGTCTCCGTCGCAGACGATGCTTGTGTAGCGAAGGCCATTCTTTGCGAGGGAACGTCCGAACAACATCAAGGCAGCTTCCACCTCCATCCTACCCGACTTCACCTCGGTATTCTTCAGGCACTCGTGCGACTGCCTCCACTGGCTGCAGCCCTCGGAGTCTTGCTCTGGGCCCAGTGCACAACCATGGCACAGTTTGGACAGAACCACGGAGTCCAGCACTAACCCAGTGTAGTACTCTATCACAGTGCCCACGCCAATGTGAGACGTGTGGCCGCGAGTCATCCATGTTCCGTCATATACTACGGTCACATTTTTCGTGAAAGTTGGGTCCATGTCTTTGTAGACATTACGTACAGCTTCAACAGAATAAACAAACACACTTGCAGCAGCTGCATCCACAGCAGGCCTGAACATGTTCTTGAGGTGCCCCTGGAAGGTTTTCTGGTGCAGCCCCCGATGCGAAACATTCATGACGGACCAGAAGTCCGTTAGCGCAGTCGAGCCTTTGCCGACACTCTTCATGGCCTGCATCGACCTCAGGTTCACCTCGAAGGCACGGCTGTCTTCTTTTCGCGGCGATGACCATTCATTCACGACAGCGCCACACTTGGAGCAAGTCAGGATCATTTTCAAGGCCAACCCAAGCCGTGTTCCCTGCACAACTGTGATTCCTGGCCGCAAGCACTTTTGGCACGGTGCCTCGCTAAGCAGCGCGTTCAGTGCCGCGATTTGGACCACCAAATATTCCTCGTATGGCTCCGCACTAGCGGGTTTTTCGCCTTCGCCAGTCAGCTGCATCTTCCGCTCAGTTGCCGACACGGAGCTCAACGACTCTTGGACCGCCGCGGCGCACTCACGGGACGCCTCCAGTGAAACAAATTTCGGCTGCAAATGCACCTGAACGGTGCGATTGGTGCTCGTAGACGGCGCTTCTTCAACGGGACTCGCAACACTCGAAGTGCTAGGCAGCGCGTTCACGTCGTCTGCGTAAGACTGCGCTTGAACAAAGCGCTCACTTTCGGAGAGCGACACCAAGAGCTTTTTCCTGCTCTTCTTGGCCATCGGAGATTTCCGCTTACGGCTGCCGAAGCGATGCGCCATTCCGTACTTCTTCTTGAACAATCGTCGATCCATAATTGCCGGACAGCGTTGAAGAAGAAACAAGAAACTATCGCGATCCGAGACTCCAAAAGGCACAGCGGGCGAACACGCGAAAGCAGCCGGGAGCAGACGACAAACTCGTGAAGAGCGCGGGGAGCAGCGCGGTTGCTAGGAGCAACCACGAAGCCGGCCAATGACGGGCGCGCCCGACCCGCACGGCAGGGAAGGCCCCCAATCGGAGGCCGCCGTTTCCATCCGGGAAACCTCCGAAGTTTTGTTTTTTGTGTGCTTACTTCGCATGTGAGGAGACGGTAGATGCGGGAAATGGAAAGATGACGAAATGCGCTTTCCGTTGATACCAAGATGGCCGTGCCCGATAGCGCCGTCGCGGAAAAAGGAAATTTGAAAAACGTGGATTTTTTGCGGATTTGGAGCAATATTCCTCTACCTGACCTCATATAAGTGATTATTTAGAGCACTTAGAGAAAGCTTTTGACGAAAATACTTTGAGAGGGCATAGAGAAATACCCACAGATGTGAAATATTCAACTTTCTAAAAATCAACTCTTTTGACATTTTTCGCGAGTTGATCCCTGCGTCCTGCCTTAAATTAAACTTTGCTTTTCCCGAGATGTATGTACTCTTCCGGTATACACCTTTCCAAAAACGCTCCTAGGCCGCCGCCATGTTGCTGTTGCTGATGCGGCTGGCCTTTTCTGCCACTCTCTTGGACTGTGGAAACCCACTCAGCGCAATTCACCACCTATGTCTTGCGGTTTTGCATTCAACATTTTTTGGCACCCCTTGAAAGTTTCCACTTAATTTTTCTGATGCATGCTGCATACCCTTTTTGTGTTATCTTCCACTGTGAGAAATAGGGATGGTAAGTGCCTGCCATTCAAGCATTTCTGCTCGACATTCACGGGGAATGAAGGAGGGAAGGGACGTTGAACGGCCCTCGACACGATTTTGCGAACAATGACAACTGCTCTCTCCCCTCCTACAGATAATCTGTGTAGAGTGTTTCTCAGTCAGCCAAAAATAGTTGTTTTCGGGTTGGAGTCAGTCGCACCCGTTCCTTTGCCTTAGTGCTGGTGGGAAAAAAGTAAGCTCTTCCCAAAACGTGCCACAAAACGAAGTCATCTTGAATTCCGTCCGATCGTCAAGATGTGACTGGCGTCGACCGTGTCTGTGTTATTTGAGATCTTTCTCAAATAAATTCTTTTTAGATAAAGCTGATCGTGTGGTACGCACAATATATTGTTCAAATGTTAATATTCGCTAGATTGTATGTCCATGTCCTCTCCATCGGTAAACACATTATTTGTGAGCGTGGAAAATGCATGCCTTTCGGCTACCTCCTGTTGTAAATTATTTTCGACAGCTAAGCTATTTGTCGTTTGACACGCGGCTAATCAGGCGGCGCCGTCAAAACGTATCGTAAAAGAAATCGACAACCAACATTTCAGTCGCCTTCGTTCTGTCGTGCGCGCATACTTAACAAAAATAGTTAACATCTTTTTGCTTTTTCAAATGTGGTGCAATACTTTTTTAATGACCTAGGGAGAATACATGCACCATGAAACACAAAATATAGCGGGAAAAGCCGAGAATTTAGTTGCCAACAGTGTTGAAAACTGCACCTACGCAGGCTGCGCCTGTTGAAATCACAGTCCACTCGGTGTGGGTTAGCAGGGACGCCGGCGAGTGTCTACCCTTAAACCCAGTGACTGGGCTCGAAAACGGTTTGTTGCCCCTGGGGTCCAGTGTTTCTTGGAAAGGCGCATAATCGCTGGGTAGCGATTCTTCATCATTCACCCGAATATCGATCTTATAGTTGATTATTTGGTCGCAAATCACGAATGAATTGAATATAAAAAATGCTCCACCCAAATTAGAAATTTAGAATATTTCCTCAGCTCTAAAAATCACATTTCCACGGTGAAATTTAAATCTTTATCTGAAAGGGTCAGGTCACGTCATGCGTCAGGTGGATTGCCAATGACTCGCAAGCTATTCGAAGAAACGGCAAGCGGTAGGTCGTGTGTACGAGAGGCGAAGAGAAGTCGGCGTTGGGGAGAGACCACTCACCCCGAATAACGACTGGACGAGGGGCTGGTTCCCGTGTCCCACCGACTTCTTGCTCAGTTGCCTCGAGGACAGCGGGTGCTCCACCACCTTGGGCACCAGTGGAGGATATGCCTGCAGAGACACCCCACCACCGAATCTGCAGCCTCTTTGGCTTCAACACCCGCGAGATGACGCGTATTGTGCAGCCTTTCCTAACCAGGTTGTAAATGTCGAAGGCAACAGTTTGCTCGGTGCCACTGCACACATTTCTTAAGCATTCCAAACATACCTCGGCAAAATTAGTGTACGAGTGCACTTGCTCGCCCTTGCCCTTGGACGTAAGGTGAAGGTGAATGAATTTATAAGCCTCGAAAGTTGAGCGAGAGGCGTGAGGTCAGTGTGGGGAACGAGTTTGGCGAGCTCACGAGTTCCGAGCCTGGACAGTTTGCGAGTGCGGTCATGAGAGTGAGTCGAATTTGAGTCCAACTGTGAGTTTGACGAAATGACGATTTTTTTTCTTTTATTTGGAGGTGGTTACGAGCGAGCGAGCGAGTTGCACCTAAGATGCCAGCTTCGGGTTCTAACGCGAGAGGCCCTTTGTAATACCTCGCTTCACTCATCTTCGCTTACCTTTGGTTGCAACTTGTCCTGGAGTCTTCCGGCCAAGGAGGAAGCTCCACCCACCCTGTCTAGAGAGTGCACCGTGCCCCCGACGTCCCGATCCCACTCCCGACGGGTTGACGCGGCATTCGCGTCGTCGCATCCCGTCCCCTCTTCCAGCTTGCACTCGCGCCGCTCCACGGCGTAGTCCGTTTCCCGCTTGGCAACCGGGCCTCCTTCCCGCCAGCCGTTCTTCCGCGCCGCTCGCGAGGCCATCATCGCTGCCCTGGCTTTGGATGTGACTTTGGACTTGCTTTTGGACTTGGCTTTCTTGGCTGCCGTGTGGAGCAGGAGCCGCCGGGATTGTTCGACCTTGGACTTGTAGCTCCGTAGCGGCTGCGCGAGAAGGCGCTTCTTTTGTAGGGCCAGGCTGGGCTTCCCAGGCAGCTTGGAGGCGACGGGCGTCTTAGCGTCTGTCGTAGCTTCGGAAGGCGCGGCCGACGACTTCTCGGGCGCATCCGACGTCTTTTCGGCTGCGGGCTCCGGGGGATCCTTCTCTGTTCGACTTGACGGGACCGGGTCCAGACACCGCCGATAGCTGGAAGAAAGTAAAGACAAAATTGGCGGAAAGGAAAAAGCAGCCCCAGCAATGAAGTGTCACTGGTCAAGAGAACATGAACACAAGACAAAGACTGCTGCTTTTTCTCCTCTTCTTCTTCCGAGATTCGAAGGTTTGATACGGACCAGCGAGATTTATATATTGACTTTTTGTCACTTGTTCTCGCACTTTATGACATTTGCACTAGCAAGTATGGACTATTGAGCTCAAAGTGTGATTCTTCTGCGAGTGTCATGCTTTACGAGTGTGTCTATCAATCGAGGAGCAGTTTGGAAACAGCCTAGAGAAAGATTAGAAGGAATAACTTATAGCACTACACCTCTAGTTAAGTTTCTAAATCATGTAATCAAAAGTTCAAACGAAGTGGGGAGAGGCAAGATGAATGACGAGGCAAAGTTGGTGGAAGGCACAAGTGAGATGGTACTTTGATGCATATCAAATGATGTCATGTGATAATATATGAGCAAGAAGCACCATTGGCAACATGCATCATTGTTTTCCTCGAAGCTCATACAGCTTTCTACACAGATGTTCAAAGCTGCCACATTCACTCAATAGTAAAACAGACTCCATTCTTCCATTCCAAATTTCTAATTCACAATCCACATTAAAAAAATAAAAAAATAAAGCTTTTTTTAAATTATTAAGAACTAGTCATGTGCGATTAGTGGATTCTGTGTTTGAAGCAAATTCGAAGCGAATAGTGGTTTTGGCCAAATATTTTCGAATTCAATAATGCAGCACGCAGGGCCGAGCAAGCAACGTTTGGTAACAGACTTCTAGAAGATTGATGTTTATTCTAACTCAGGATGTACCGTATTTACACGATTGTAAGTTGGCTCGATTGTAAGTCGACCCCCCACATTGCACATCAGAAAAAAAAAGAAAAAAAAATCTTTAGATGCCCATTTTACTGCGAACACAGGAGAACGGCAAAGTATCTGTTTAGAAAGCCGAGCTCCCAACACGCGATCAATGACTTCTGGCGTGCTTTGGCAGCGCATGCACGCGCGAGGTGCATGAGATGCTCAGGCGTTAACAAAACCAGGAAGTTCACGCTGGAGGCGGGACAACTGAAGCTGCTCACTGCCGTTCTCACTCCGTCCGGGACTAGATTACGACTTGTCCGCACTGGTGATGTCAGTCCCGTCGTCATCACTGTGCGACGTTCTCGAAGCACATCGTCGGCGTCGTCCAACGAAATCTCGCACTTCGCAAATGACAGGATTAACCGCATCTTCCGCGCCTGCTCGGCGATCGCGTTGGACGTCACAGGTAGGGGCCGATTGCACACTTTTGCAGCGTACGTTGCAAGCCTGACTTCCAACTCCGGAACCAGACTTTGGCCTACGGAAGACTCTTTGTTTGGCGTCACAGTTTAAGATCCCGCGCTACTGAAGACTCCACTGGAGCATCACCCACTCCGACGGGTCGAACTTGCGTCCAACAGCGCAGTTGTTGGTTGCTTCTGAGTGAAGAATAACCATAAACGAGCACCGAAAACCTAAACTGCCCGGATCACGCATGTCAATACAGAAAAAAAAACATAGTTAGCGCTCCAGTATGATCTCGTCACTCGATCAAACAATGTGCTACCGTGAATCGTGCGAAAAACTGAGAAGAAAAGCCGCGGGGTGAGTGAGCCGTAAGGCTGTTCCAGTGGTCTCCGGAGTGGCTCTTACAAGAAGTGCCGCCATCCCCCGGGAGTCGGGTGCCGCCGAGCGCTGTTCACTGCCGTATATTCGGGTCAATTTGCGAAACGCTATCAATAATACTCGTTCGCGCAAATAAAATGATTGGGGCGAAGCTCGGGTGGTGCTGATGATACTGCTTTTGGTCATAGGTATTGTTGCTTGCTGTCGGCGTTGACGCTTTGCCGCCGCTTCCCGAGCTCTCAACTCCGGGTCCGCTTGGCGTTTTGACGCTGTGCAGCAGCTTCTCGCGCCCTGGTCTCCGCAGCAGGCTGTTTACGTAGACGCTGAGGCGCTGCATGCCGAGCTTTTCGGTCCTTTTCATTCATGGCAGTAGGAGAATGTGTGGTTTTCTTCTTTTTCTTTTTTTAAGCAGACAGATGGGATGGCATCTCAGAACCCCCTACTCTTTTTTTTCTTCTTTTTCTTTTTTCATCTTTTTTCTTCCAATTTTTTTTTTTGCCCAACACGAGCACGTGAGCATGTGCTCACGTGCTTGTGAGCACGTGATCTCACGAGCAGAAGCACGAGCACCCGACGCCGGCCTACGGCGGACGGACACACGGACATGGCTAGCCCCTAAGGAGCTTCGCCCTAAAAATAATTAATTTGTAAAACGAGCACACCGAATAGTGCAATGCTAGAGGTACAGCCGGCTGAACTCGTAACAAGCCGAGGTGTTCATGATATCGTGATTGTTTCGTTTTTGCCAGCGGTGGAATGCTTTGGTTCGATTATAAGTCAACCCCCACTTAAGATTTTCAAAATTTTTTAAAAGGGTCGACCTACATTCGTGTAAATACGGTAACTTTAATCATTTCGTCCTACTTTCTTGTTCTCGAAAGTGCCTGTTCATTCTCACCCTGAACGCTTGACGCACGAACCTTCTGGACTAAATTTTAGAGATACCGACGCACACTAGACAAGGAGCTTCGCAGGACCTTGTCGAGTCAGTCTCGCTCTTGCTTCCTGTTACACCGCCAAATTGCCGCCCGCTTTTCTGCTGTCTCGACGCTCATTCTTTTTTTTTTTTTTTGTTTGGCACAAGTTCGAAATTAAACCTTTCTTTTCAGTTCATTATTTATCGTCTCTTCGCCTTACTCCGTGACAATATCGAACAGTTTCTCAGTCCTTCACTACAGTACATCATGCTACACAAATATTCAGCTGAACTCTTGGAGGTTGTTTCCAACCTTCCAGTTGTCCACTTCGAGCCTCAGTTCTATTAATTTAATTACTGTATGAACTGTGGCATGTAAACGTCAGATTAGTCGTAGTTATCCTAATTGAGGGGATTTATATATCTGCTTGCTATATGCAAATACTTTCTTTTATTTCAAATTCGACAAAGAAAAAAATCAGCAGAAACCATCCTTTGGGAATGATTATCTACGTTAATGCGAATAGCATCAAACGGTGCGGAGTTATGCGCGTTCGTCAGGTGGCCGGCACGCTCTAGATACGCCAGCCCACTCTTGAGGCGATTCTAAATTTGTTGACACTTTCACAGCCCTGCGCACGATCTCCGCAGCCCAGCACGTGCGTTTGTGTCACTTAGGAAGGCGAGCAAAGCACGCGCCATACGCACAAACACTCAAAATGGTACCGACCAGACTTTCTGGCGTCTCAGCTAGTCTCAACCAACGGTACTCTAAACGGTTGTTTATATCTTTACCATAGGACACGCTTGCAGCGCTGTCACAGCTAGCGGTCGCGCGCGTTCCATGCACGAGGGCTCATTCCGCTCTCGTGAGGCTGAGCCACGGCCGCTACATCACCCTCTCCCGAGCGCGGGAGAGGGTGAGCTAGCGGCCGTGCTCAGCCTCACGAGAGCGGAATGAGCCCTCGTGCATGGAACGCGCGCGCACCGGTAGCTGTGACAGCGCTGTAAGCGCGTCCTATGGTAAAGATATAAACAACCGTTTAGAGTGCGTTGAATGACTGCCTTCATAGCTCTGTGGTTAGCGCGTCTGCCTGCTGATCAAAGGGTCAACGGTTCGAATCCCAGCCGGCGCCGGTCTTTTTTATTTATTTATCGACCCGCGGCGTAAGAGGTTAGATAGCCAGATAGATAGATACATAGATAGACGAAAAGTGCGTGAAGTATCCAAATAATGCTATTCGCATTAAAAAGCCCAGCCAGTGCATCATGTTTCCTACTTTTAAAACATAGCTGCTTCTAAAACATAGCTTTTCAACAAATATTCCGAGGACACCTAAGAACTTCTTAAGAGTTGTGAATGCAAAAGCATGAATGTCGCTACTCCACTCCCTTAGTTCGTCTGTGGTGTACTGGCGTGGACGGCCACGTTTCGCTACTGCCGAGGTTGCAGCCGGCGGCAGAGCGCTTGCTCTTGTAAAGCAACCGCAACCCTCCGCCGCCCCTCCCTCCCTCCCTCCCTCCCTCCCTCCCTCCCTCCCTCCCTCCCTCCCTCCCTCCCTCCCTCCCCACCCTCCCTCCCTCCCTCACCCTCCGGCAGCACCTGCCAAGAGAGCGGCCGCCAATGGCTATATACAAGCCGTTTTGCTCGGCCAATAAAAAAATTGGCATTTCTTTTGCATTTTTTTTTTGTGGTTATAGACACCGCCGGCTTTGCCCCTTTTGATAGTTAATGCTTTTGCATTAAAACAAGCTTGATCGTGCTGACAAAGGCTAATAAGAACAAGCTCCAACTGCGGCTTCTGCCATTTCTTACGCTCCCGATAAGCTTGGCTCTCTCTTCCTCCAACAAGGCCACGATGGAAGAAAAGAGAGGCATCTAAATGGCACCGCCTCGCTGAAAAGCAAGTGTGTCGAAGATCTACACTAATTTCTGACAAACGCCATGAGATGGCGCAGCCCGACATGCCCACACGCTTTCAAGGCCGGGAGGCGCGCACCTCTGAACACCGCGCGAAGGAGTCTCTCTTCATGTCGAGATCAAATGCCGTCCCTGGCTAGCTCAGTCAGTAAAGCACTTTGCTCACAATCTCAATGTGGAGAGTTTTTATATGGTTCCCTAAGGGTGTAGCGTTTTAAATGGCAGTTCATTACAGTCAAACGTTACAGATCTCCATGAAAATCGGCTGACAAAACACATTTTGTGTTAAAAGCACGAACAATGAATGCGGGATGTCAAGACATTGCTGCCTAACATATACTCTTGCACAATCACAGCAGGTTAGCCCCGTTGAGTGCGCTTCTCACCGAGCACCGGTGCACTACGGGGAAGCACTATCCGCGAAGCCTGCGACCTTCATGGGTGTTTCTTCCCTGCAGCGCACCGGTGCTCAAGGAGAAGTGCAGTTAACGGGGCTAGTCCGCCACAATCAACACTTTGAAAAGTATTACTATCGCAGTTAGCGTATTATTCAAAACTATTGTTATAAAATTAGAGTACTCACACAAGACTACCAATTACACTCTTGCTTGAAACACTACGGAAACAACAGTTAGTGCTTACTGTCGATCCCAGGCCAAGTTAATCACTGGAGGCATCACAAGCAGTGTGAAATATCGGTCTCAAAGTGGGCTAAGCCTACATAGGAGACATAGGGCCAACCCTTCTGCACTAAAAAGATTTAGAACTTGGAAATGTACTTACGAACAAGCTTGCTTCAGGAGATTCTTTCCACCAAACTTCTTCTTGTCTCTGCAAAAGCAAACCTTGCTCTTAGCCAAATAAACACAATGAGATTGACTCGGGATGAGTGGCACTTAATTTGCTGCCCACCACAAACAATGCCCCCTGTATTTAAGATTTCCTGACCACCGCTACAAAGGTAGTGAACACCAAACCAGCTAGTGTGCAGTTGAGGACTTTGGGGTCAATCGTGCGGACCAGTCGCCGAATTAAAGATGCGCAGCGCTCGACGCTACATTAGTGGAAGTTGGAGAAAGCGCACATTGCACCACGCTTCGTTTTGGCCTAATGTTCAGCACATGAGCTCCAAGAATATTCCCTTAGATTAGCGCCAAGTTGGGCCAGAGCACGGTGCAGCAGAGAAGAGAGTTATGGCAAAACAAAAATCGCCCTGCATGTCTTCATCGGCCCTTTTTAATATCTACATACCGTAAAATCCCGTAGGGGCGCCCTACCCCGTGAGATCACCCATCCCGTTTTTTTGGTTAAATATCTAAAACATATATATTTAGAAATATTGCTTACCAATATTCCCGTCGTGACGGGAATCACATCAACCGCGCGATCTGTGGATGCAAGCTGATCCCGCATGTTTATTGCACTGTAAAATGCGAGTCTGCTGCATTCGCGATCCGCGATATTTGTTCCCGTGGCATGTGCGTTCATAGTGGTTTCCCGTGTTTTTTTGTCCGCGATCTGCGCACGCGATATCCGTTCCCATGACATACGAGTTGTTCCGAATGTCTGTTGCACTGTGAAATGCAAATCTGCTGCATCCGCGACTGGCGGCATCAGTTCCCATAACATGCGAGCTCGCAGCAGGTTCCCGCGTGACCTTTGCACCGTGTACCGTGTTTGTGCAATTCTAACATGCATTTTTCCCGCCAAAATCTGGGCCCAAAATTACATGCAGGTTTCAATCAAAAACAAAAACCAAAACTAAAAAAAAAATGCAATACTCGGTATAAAGTGGCAAGCCCCAATGCCATTAAGACCGTTTCTTTACGTTCGCCATTCTGGTATTTGTATCACGCGCATTCTCTCGCGTCTACAGACTCGTGCCCACTGCCCGTTTTAAGATGGAAAAGAAAATCCACTAGGAGGATTTATTTAAACGAAAGGCCATCTTGCTGCCGGGAAAAGACAACAACGGAGCAGCACTGCGTGGCCTCGCAATCCCAGCGTCGACCTTGAGGACGACGCCTAGAAAATTCAGCCTTTCCACTCAGGGTGAAAACCAGAGTGGAAAGGTTGCCATTGTCTGTCCAGTGTTTTGTGTCGAGATTTATTTGTCCACGGACACGAAACTGGGGAAACTAGCCCTTCACAGCTCCGCTGTAAAAATTAGCTATACATGGGGGCACCCCTATGAACTCACCCGACATGGAAAAACAGAAAATGATACTCCAGAGAGCAGATATGGCAAACTCGCTTTCCACTGGGGAATAAACACATGGGACTTGATACTGCAGATTGCAGTTACTGCAAACTCCAGTGCCATGGTTCAATAAACGTGCAGGAAACCACAACAAACTTGCTAGTCACGGAACTGATACCACAGATTGTGGACATGACAAATTTCCATTCCACAGCACAATAAGCACGTAGGAACCCACCACGAAATACCGTGTCATGGAAGCCGATACTGCAGATTGCTGTCACTGCAAATGCGGATGCCGTGGTGCAACAAGCATGCGAGAAATTTACGGATATTTACCGAGAAAAACGGGACGGGCAATCTGTCGAGGGATTTTACGGCACACGTGCCCTCACCTCTTTTGCAACTCACGCAAAAAGAAAGGATATTGCAGGAACGCTAGCAGTGATCCAAAACTTAAAGGGCCACCTACACCCCAAGATCACCATTCGTTTTATCGTCCAAATGCTTCAAAACCAAGCTACAAAACACCAAAAAAAAAGAAATCGCCAAAAAAAATATTTTGGTGCGCGAAAGAGTTTATTAAAGTTTGTGTCCTCCTCCCCATATTGGAGCTCCTCCTCGCTTCTTTTCTTGGCAATGTAAATGGCGAAAGCATTCTTCAAATTGTCAAGAGGTGTCGCAAGTTGCGCATCTGTGATAATTACTATTGTCATTCGTAAAATTATTTTTTACAACGACCGTATAAGCACAACAACGTCGATTTCAAAAAATAAGAATCGGAGACCGAAGTGTTAACAACAAAACATCAATCACCTCCTAGTTTTTTTGTTTTTTTTTCATACTTTCAACGTAGCGGCACCCAACAGCCCGGCCGTGCCGAGGGTGTTGAGAGGTGTGCACACGACAAGGAAGTCGAGGACAGTTCGGACGAGTCGTTTTTTCGGTGCCGGATAACCTCTGGGATAACCTCTCACGCGGCACATTCGCGACGTCGCCCCTCACGTCACTTCCCAAGGGCTGCTACACGTCATTTTCTTCTTTACCTTTTAAGAAATTGTTTTAGACCGATTAACACTGTTAAAAAAAGAGAGGCGCCGAAAAGTGACGCATTGTCTGCACGCGAAAAAAAGGTCTCGGGAAAACCTCGCGGTTGGCCGGGTGGCACGTGCGCGTGCCCGCGAACGGCAAGAGAGAAAAAGAGAAAGTCAAACAACACTTCACGTCTGAAGTCGTTCCAAAGGCACCATTTCGCTAACTACGTTGTAGATTTGGGCAAGCGTTTCAAATCAAGCGTTTTGAAATTCTTTTTCTTTCTGCAAATACGCACCTCCCAAGATCAATATTTTTAGGGTGATCCCCAAGACCGATTTTCGGTTGTTTTCAATAATAAAAAAATATTGATGTGGAAGTCGTCAGTGACCCTTTTGGCTTGTGGTTAGAAGGACTAAAAAGCAGACAACTGGTTCATACTCAAAGTGAAGCATGCGAGAGAAAAAGGAAGGCCTGAGGAGACACTAACCGGCAGTTGATGCACTTGCCGCAGTCCTCGGCCAGACAGCCGGCACACTGGTGGCACCGCACCTTGCGCGACCGTTGCTGCGTCTCTTCTCTTTTCTTCTCCCTGACCCTCTCTTCCTTTTCTTTTACCTTTTCCCTGACCCTCTCTTCCTTTTCTTTCACCTTTTCCCTGACGCTCTCTTCCTTCTTGGAGATTCTCCGAGTGGGCCGCCTCCTGACGCTCTCGTCGTCCTCCTTGGCCTGTTCCACCTCCTCCTTTTTCACCTCGGTCTCTTGGACCTGCTCTCGCTCCTTCTCTTCCTTGACCCTCTCCTTCTCTTCTTTCACCCTCTCTTTCTCCTTGGCCTTTTCCTCCTTCTCCTTGACCCTCTCCTCTCTCTCCTTCACCTTCTCCTTCATTCTCTCTTCTTTCTCCCTGACCCTCTCTTCCCTGTCTTTCACCTTTTCCCTCATTCTCTCCTCCTTTTCCCTGACCCTCTCTTCCTTCTCTCTCCTCTTCCTCTTGTCGACCTCTTCCTTCTTGTCCGGGGAAGAATCTGTGTCTGAACAAACAGGAGGAAAGCGTGACGAAGTTAGCCTCTTTGAGAATCACGGGCCACCAGACGACACTTTCTCGAAGGTGCCATGGCAACTGCCTCGGTCATAGACACCAACCTAAAACCTCGCAACCTAGGTCTTAGGACTGCGGCATACTCTCGTCGTTCTAGAGCGGGGTTCTCGAACTCCGCAATCTGGAGGAACCTCTCTCAAAGCGATGGCCGAGGAACCCCGCCGGTTTTGGCATCGCCGCAATAAAGTAGCCAAGAAGCCTACAGACCTTGTAAACGACAAGGGGGAAAATCGAGCCAGTTGGCGATTCACAATATGTAAAAAAGCGCAACTCGACACGGACAAGGAAGGTAGACAGAGATACAATGCTAGCTTACAACCAAACTTTATTTTTGTAGTCACTTTGTGTACACTTTTGTTGACGCCGGTTATATATATAATAGTTGACTACGGGAATAAACTTCAGTCGCAAGCTAGCGCTGTGCCTCTGTCTATCTCTCTTGTCCGTGTCTCGTTGCACTTTTTAAAATATTATGAATCAACAACTGGCCCGATTTTCAACTCTTGCCGTCTACAAGGTCCGTAGGTTTCTGTTGGCGAGGACAAGGGAAGGACCTCCCTGCCGTCCTCAGCTTGTGGGTGACGATAGAGAGGCACATAGATGAACATGAACGGGAGACTCAAATCTGCTAGAATAGCGCTCAAACTGGAAAAACGCTAATCTTGGGGTGAAGAGGGGGTGCAGGGACGGGCGGAGAAATCTGCGATATCTAGTAACCATCTACGGTAAGACTTGGGAATATGGAACACAGTTTGAGCACCCACATTCTCCAACTCGAGACGGCCGAAGCCGTAGACACGCCCGGCGTGAGCAACAAACTTCTCCAAATCCGACGCCAATTCCTTAAACCAGCGGTACGACACTTAAACCAACTGCCAACGTTTCGAGTGCCGCTCACCTTCGAGCGCGCCGCACACGAGCAGGTTCTTGTCCTCCTCCGAGAGTGCGCTGAGGCTAATCCTGCTCGAAGGGGGAGAAGGTGGCACGCTCGTGGCCCAGGACCACGGCTGCCCTGCGGCACACGTGCTTGATGCGTGGACCCTTGCTGACCTTGGCTGGAAGGCACAGGGGAGCACAAAACAAAGAAGACGGTCGGGAGGCAGTCGCCACGACAACAGACCTTCATACGGACGCAGCATCCATAGCGACTCGCTGAATATGAACGGCAGTTTCTATCAGTTGGTATGTGCAATGAAATTTCTGAAATTTATGCGGCGTTAAAGAAAAATTTTAATGTTGACAATAAAGTTATGCTTCACTGATTTGCCACACCTTACATAGAAGCACAAATTTGGTTGTACTAACAGAATTTTATGTATCAGATTTGGTAATAGCGAGCATCGAGAACTAAGACTTCGCTAGAACTTTGTACCACTCTGTAATCAGAATTGGGGGGTAATTTCTTTTTTAAAGGGAGGGAGGGGGGGGGGGGGGGCATTTTTTTCTACAGATTCAGTGTTTTTTGTGAAAATTGGTTAAACTTAGCCAATTTACACACAAATACACCAAACCTGTGGGAAAAAATAAACCTCGTAAAAAAACACCCAAATTAGAAAAAAACAAAAACATTGAAAACACAAAATTTTAATTATAAATAGAGACGAGTCACCAAGCACTGAGAAAAAATGAGAAGGGGAGCATGAACAATTTGCAAGACCCATGTCTCTCTGTCAAAAACTGCATTAATTTGTTGCCCCAATCCCTTTGCCACAGTGACAAGATGAGGCCGACTTTTATAGACAATTTTTGGACAAAAACATGTCAATGAAACATAACTAGAGAAGTTTAAAGGCGAGCACATTAATTCTTTTAGTTTCCTTCCAGTGTTTTGATGCTCAAAGTTTTATAAAAAGTTAATACAGGACCCTATTGCATTCATTTAAGTGCACTACAACAGAATATATCGGAACTCCTTGGAAGTGCCCATGACTGCAGTGGATAAGAAATACATATCCGCAACCTCGGAGACGCAAAACTCTTTGAGTAACGCTAGCCGAAACTGCGATGCAAAGACATGAGTCACTTAAAGCGCCATTAATATGGTTCATGATTTTGACATAGACACAATTTATGCGTTGAATAAGTGACAACCAAACAAGATGTCTAATGAATGTAACAGATTTTCTGTTACTGTGCAATGTTGATGTGTTATAGAACCCGATAAATTAAAGTTACAAGGAGCACAACACAACATAAAAATCAAAACTCAGGGCATGCAAACTGAAAGCTTTAGAAATGTGTGAAATTGTTACTTACAGGAATCGCTACTAGAAATTTGTGCATCTAGCGAATCCTCTGGACTAGAAAGAACAGGTTTTGGCATCTCAGAAGGTCCCTCTGTACCTAGGAAAGAGCAATAAAAGCATCAGCAAGATACCCAGGAGTACTTTCCATGTCACATCAGCATACATCACCACCTTATATATAAAAAAGAATTAAATTTAAGCCTGTTTCCAAAGCCTCCCAGACTACAAATCTCACAATTAAAAGTGGTCCAGTCGAGATCGGTTATAACGAAGTCAGTTATAACAAAATAGCAGCTACAGCGAAGCGGTCATGATTTCCCATTCCCTTCTGCACTTCGTTAACCAAAGTCAATTATAACGAAATAGCGGATATAGCGAAGTGATTTCCGATTCCCGTTGACTTCGTCATAACCGGTCTCGATAGTAAAATCTTTCTGTCAGGAAAAATAAAGTTCAAAGTCACATTCAGTTAGGCCATGTCCATCAATAAATGGGAATTTAAAAAACGAGCGGTCCCACTTTAATTTACAGTACAGTCATGGTGACAGCTGCGACATGCCACGCTGAGGTCGTTGGGCATCGGTGTCGCATTCACGCACCATAGATTCTTGACAGCGAAGTCTTTCGGCTTCATTCTTACAAGCGTGCACCTCATTGTTCTAGCCGGGACGACCGAGACGCGACGCCAGCGTGTCTTTCGCTTCTCCCAACAAGCGCGATGCTAGCACGCGTCGATGCCACGACAGACGTGTCTGCCGCTTTGGGCGGCTCGGGGATTCACCGACAATGCCATAATGCGTAGGCTTTGCCCTCTAGGTGGTTGTTGCTGTAAAAAAGCCTTTTCAAAACTTCGGTCTAAAAAGAGGCTTTTCGTGTAAGGCTTGTCAAATTATGAGGTGCTCAAGAAAACCAGCCTTCTGCGTTAAGTCATTATTTCAAACTCTTGGTTTGCGTTCCACCCATTGAAAAGCATGTGGGAAGTGTTTCAGCACGCTCCTCGTATCAATGCACCACAGTGTTGTTCTGCAGCATAAAGGCCGTCTGCTTTCATGGCCGTCACCACGGCAACGAACACCAATTTTCTGAACGTCGTCTGCTAGCCAAAGTTTAATAGTTTTGTAATGAGCAGCCGCAGACTGTCGCTGTGAGGCGGCGTGAATGCGAGTGAGCGGTCGGTTAACACGCACCCCAGTGATACACACGCCGTCCAAAGGTCATTCGGCGTTCGTTGCCATGGTAACGCCAATGAAAGCATTCGGCCTTTTTGCTGCAGGAGAACACTGGGGCACAGCGATACGAAGTGCGTGCTGAGGCACTTCCTGCATGCTTTTCAATGGGTCAAACACAAACAAAAAGAGTTTGAAATAAGGACTTAACGCAGAAGGCTGGTTTTCTCCAGCGCCTCATAATTTGATGAGCGTTACATGAAAAGCGCGTTTTTTGGCGATCCTGCGCCCTGTTTTTTTTAATCCGTAACATAGGTCTAAAGTATCAAACAGCCAAGCTATTGATTTGAATAATTAACTACAATTAAATTTGGAAATAATTGGTAGTGACAACGAATTTTCAAATGCAATGTCACGGCAACTGTGGTCATCTAGCGGGCACTACACACGAGAATCACACGCACATGCCTGCCCCTCAAATATTGTACATGGAACAAATGGCCAAAGTTGTGGCATAGCTCTGTGGTGGCACGCCCGCTTCACACACGGTGGACCCGGGATCAAATCCCGAGAGCTTTGCGGCAGCGGACGTTCTTTTCCGAGCATTTGCTGACATCGACGATGGGCGCCATGTGCCCTACATCTTACTACGACGACGGCGACGACGGATGTCATTTCCAGTAATGGGAACAGCCCATGACAGTTATTGCTGTAAAATGACAATCTAGTCTGGATTTGCAGACTGCATTTCTGTCAACCTCAGATGTATTCATACTTCTGTCAACCTCGGATGTTGTGTGTATCTCTATACTGAAGGCAACTTTCCGTGGGATTTCTAAATAAAGGAAAAGTGAACAGCTGGGATACCCACACCATTTCTTCCAAAAAAAAAAAAGTGCCTCTTCTTCCATAAGTCCCTTCCCCATCTTGCCTAATTTCACTCACCAGGGAGAGGTCATGTGACACAAACAACTTTTTAAGGTGGTTTGCAGGCACCCTAGACACCTAATAAAAGTCTAATATGACAGGCATGTTTAAAACGGTAAGTGTCACCTGAGAAGAGTGTATATAACATCATAAAGCGAAAATTATGCCAGACTTTCCTTTAGCGTTCCTTCCCCAGAGTTTTCTGCGTGCCTTTTTCTTTGCCAGAGCTAGCTAGCTTGCGCTATACTCTGTGTCACTAGTTGCGTGCAGTACAGGCGAACGCAATGCTAGGCGAGAGGAAGAAGAGAGAAACCTCTCCTCTCTAACATTCCTAAACTATCCTTTTCTCCTCTCGCCCTCCATTGCCCTCCTCTCCCGTCTTGCCTTCCTAGTGCTCGCCCATTCTCTCTTTGCCTGGCATTGCCTTTGTCTGCACTGCAGACAACTACCGTATTTATTCGAATCTAGGCCGATAGTTCTTCTTAAATACCAATACATCAAACTCTAGGGTCGGCTTAGATTCGAGGATTTTGAAACACGCGCCAACTTCCAAGTAAATTTGAAGAAAGTGGCACGCAGCTAGCGCCACCTAGAAAAGAAAGTATTGTACCCATTACTAGCCAAGCCAGTAGCCACTTAAGTACACGGACGGTGCCGCCATTTTGACTTGCGTTGATTGTGGCCTGCGTGCGGCGTGGCGTTTTCTTCTTATCAACAGCGCAATGGCACCAAACAGGCGGTGCCATTATAGTTCCGCTTTTAAAAGAAAAGTTGTTTTAGCCGCGGAGTTGTCGTCGAACGTTGAAGCCGGGCGGGACTTTAGCGTGGATAAAAGAAATGTCCGTCGCTGGAGGAGGCAACGGGAGAGGATATTTGCGTGCGCCGCAACGAGGATGGTATTCACCGGACCACGAAAAGGCCGTCACCACGAAATTGAGATGGCATTGGCCGACTTCGTTCAGACGCAGCGAGCAGCTGCCCTTCCAGTAACGACGGAAGTGCTCCAGGCGAAAGCGAGGGAGCTTTCGCCTCTCAAAAAGTGCAGCATATCAAATGCGCTTGATGGTACTGAGGATAGCGCTTTGTTTGAAGACGAAAGTGATAAACAAGTCAGCGACGAGGCTAGCAGCGATGATGCCTCAGAATGAGCACGGCATCTTCATGTTCAATAAATGTTTTTTTTTTTTTTTATGAACGCTGTCCTCGCCTTTTCGTTTGGCCTATATTTGAGGTAAGTTTCTTTTTTTTTTTTCCTGGCTTCGGACTTTCTGGGGTTGGCTTAGAATCAGGGTCGGCTTAGATTCGAATAAATACGGTAGTGACACACAGTATAGGGTATGATCTTAAAAGAAAACCCTGGAAAATGCAGAATGAAACCTTATAGAGTTTTTCTAGTCAGCAAACACCTCCCTTCCCAAACCTGGAGCGATCGGCGATTGTTCAATTCTGAGCGAGGAAACTCA
This sequence comes from Ixodes ricinus, assembly GCA_037355805.1. Lineage (NCBI taxonomy): Eukaryota > Metazoa > Arthropoda > Arachnida > Ixodida > Ixodidae > Ixodes > Ixodes ricinus. The sequence goes on from JAZHYW010001418.1 coordinate 182,275, forward strand.
CCGAGGCCCCCTCCCCAACACTCCGTGAAGACTTGCGTTTCCTGGTTAGCTGCTGGTGCCTAGGGCCGCCAGTGAGGTGTACCAAGTGCCTCTGCAAGTGCCGCTTCTGCGTTGCCGGGATCTCAAACAGGGTCCAACAAGCGTGCAGCAGGCAGCCTTTGCACTTGAGTTTTCTGCTCAGGTCGCATGACCCCGGCACTGAAAATAGCGACAAAACATGTTCTTGCCGCTTTTGACAGCAAACTCACAAATGGTGGCAGCAATGTGGCTACAACTTGCGACGAAAGGAGTCCGACGTACGACCAGAAAGGAGAAACCCCCCCCCCTCAAACTACCACACCTTGTCCCCCCCCCAAAAAAAAACTCTCTTTGTCAAAAAAAAAAAAAATCTTTTTTTTTTTTTTTTGGTTTGTAACAGTGAGTGAACCCCGAGCCCAAACCCACGAAAGTCAGGCAAAGAGTAGGAGAGAGTCAAGGTGAGCTTAAGAAGAAATTTAAAGGAAACTGGGGGAGTGATTTCAAGATGGTTGTATGTCTGTCTTTAAAAGAGCAAACAAGCCAACCAATCATGCTTTGTTAGTCACTCGTAGCATAACACTGTGTTCTGGAAATTTTGTAGCTTTTGTTGCTTGACCTTAACTCCGGAAAGGTCTTGGGGTGCATGCCACATAAATCACACAGTGCTTGCTATATGATGAAACTGGCTGTTGCCTTCATTTAGCAAAACTCACAAAACGCTCAGGTAGGCATTTTTGTCTAAAGGCCCGTTCACATACATGCAACCGAGTAAGACCGAGAAAGACCAGACCGGTTTTAAGCCTCTCGCGACGTCTTAGAACCAGATGCGCTGCAGCGGAGCAGGTCCTAAGACGTCGCAAGAGGCTTAAAAACGGTCTGGTCTCTCTCAGTCTTACTCTGTTGCATATCTGTGAACGGCGCTTTAAAGGGACCCTGCAACGACTTTTTTACTGTTTTTTATTTGCACCGAGCCTGAGAACATTGAACATAATAATGTAGTGAACTTTTTCTTTTTAGAAATTCACTTTCTTTTAAAAGTTAGAGACATATTAAAATTACAAAAACAAGCAAAAAATAACCTCCTTCATGACGTTCTTGGTCCTCTGTCCCCCCCTTTTCCCGCGCCGGAGGATTCCCCTAGCCGCCGTGACTGAGGAATGTGGGGGGAGGGGAAGATGGAAGCAGGAGGTGAGGCCGAGGAGAGAGAGCTGCCCGGGAACAGGGCAGCTCTCTCCCCTCGGCTGTCCAGGACCAACAACGTCACGATTGCGTCACATGCCGCACGTGTTCGATACCACAGGGCGCCCCCGTAGGAGAGGGAGGTTTTTGTGTTGCCCGGTTAAAATATGACGCACTGATATTGTCACGAATGACAAGTGATGAGGCGGTGAATAACTGAGTAAACTAAACGTTTAATCGGGCGAACTTGTGCCCAAAATAAAGAAGGAAACAAAAGACAACAGTAGAGCGTCGCGGGCGTCGAAGTCGGCGAAAGAGCAGAGTCGAACGCTGGGGCGAAACTGACTCTCGGCTTGCCACGCGGAGCCCCTTTTGTACACGCGTCGGCATCTGGATCATTCGGCGTAGAAGGTTCGGCGCGTAGAACATTCTAATCTCGAATCAGCAAGACGGTTCTCGAATTTTCCAGAACATCGCATTACAGCCTCAACAAAAACGTGTAGCCGCGGCCAGGAATCGAACCCTGGCCTTCTGCGTAGAAGGCAAGCGCGATAACCGTTAGGCCACAGGCGCGCTGCCTGCTTGATCAGCTGCGCTCGCGGCAATATTTAGTTACTCTCTCCATGACCGCTGGGTGGCTTGAACCACAGGACACGTGGAAACCGCAAAAAGGAAGACGCTTAAATAGGATTGCAGGGCCCCTTTAAGACGTCGAACGGAGTGCCAAAGGTCCAGAATGTACTGTGCCGCAAAAGTGGCGGCCACGATGCTTGTTGCCAGTGTACCAGCCAAATTCTGTTTAAGGGGATACCGTGTCTAATTCATTTACGGAGGTTCACGTCAAGAACTGCCGAAGCCATGAAAAGCCTGTTAAAAGGCGTAGATGTAAAATGATCACGCACTTATAGAAACAGTGCTGCTCTTACCTTCCCCCATGCACCGAAATTTAATCGGCTTTCTGAGGAATCGGTTGTAGAAGCTGAAGCAGAACCGGCAGCTGCGCTGACCATACTTGACTGTGATTTCCGCAGATGGCTTGCTCTGTCCACAGACAGCACACTGAGAAACTTCGGTCAGGGACGCACCTCTCTCTGAAAATAAAAATATTTGCAAACCAGCATGAGGAATTAAACTGGAACCATAAATGTCAAGCTTTGGCAACCCCAAGCCAAGGCAGTTCCCATAAGGTACCATTTCGTCATGCTTGATTTGTTAGTATACAACAAACAAATAGGTGGTGAGTTTCAAGAAGACCAGAGTTGATCTGATTATGTATGACCCTTGTAGTGGGCACACACAACATGGCACTGTTTTTGCATAAAGCAAGCACAACGACATATGCATGCAGACATCCTACGAGGCAAGGAATAACCGAGAACCAGATTTAGGGACATTTTATCATAAAACTCGCAAGATACCTCCTAACTAATTTAATAAAACAGTTGTAACTATAAAAAGAAAGCTCAAGTGATCCTTTTTTTGTTTGTTTCCTATGCTAATGTTGCTGCATTTTCCAAACTGACAAAAGCAAATTGATGTAGTTTGATTATCAAATCACTCCAATCCAGCCAATCTGGAGAGCAAGTCGTCTGCCTCTTGCGGAGGGTCTGCGGTGACGTCAGAGCGACGCCGAGCTCTGATTGGCTTTGATTGAAAGGATAGTGGGTAGACCTCAATGCTAGATGCCTTGAGGTCTACCCACTATCTTTTTGATCAGCCAATAAGAGCCCGGCGTTCTGACATCATCACAACCCCTGTGCAAGGAGACCAACTTGCGCTCCGCATAGTGCCAGCAAAGTTCATATTGTAACATCACAGAAGTATGTCCTGTAAATTCTCTCACAAAGTAACAAAATGATTAGTAAAACATAAAATATCCTTCGTACTAAATTAACCTGAAAATGCCAAGCAATCCTTCATTTGAGAAGCATAAGAATTAGGGTTAAATAGATATTTAAAAATGATGGCCAGCAAAGATGCTTCTAAGCTTCCTTTGATAAAGGTGCCAAAAGATTTCTGAGCAGTTCAACAAGCTTGAGCTGCTACTCCTTTTGAAACAGCACCCCTCAAAACAAAAGCAAAACCACATATCTTTCTTTTGATCATCGTAACACCAGAAAAAATATGGAGGCCTTATGTTGGGCCCACAGAGGACTGATGGTTAATAGGGTGCATATGATACCGTATTTTTCAGACTACAGTCCCATCCTGTGCACAGTCCACAAAGGCAAATTTGGGGTCAAAAATGAAAGTTTTTGCTTAGATAGTCCGCACCCAATGCAAAGTCCGCAGGCCAGGCATCGTCTACACTTAGTGCCCAGTCCGGAAAAAACGGTGACTGCATTTATAAATTTGTGGGTTTTCCCCTGTCACTTTTAGCAATACTCCAAGACTAATTTGCAAGAATGGATGTTAAAGAACCACAAATAATAATATTTCAAGCCACTGTCAATACTTGAGCTATTTTTCACCAATTCACATCATTCCCAATGTGCTGAAAAGATATGTGGAGGGGCTTTGGGCATACGCAGGTATATGGTCGCAGCAGAAGTAACATATCTTCCCCGTTACCCCCGACTCTGGTATGTCTTTGGCAACTCTCGACAGTTTCAGGTCACCCTTGCCTTTCCTCTACAAGGAGGAAATAAGTTGCCATACATCCTGTGGTGCGGCTAATTTCTTGCAGAGATGCGTATACCCCACAAATTGGCTGCCTCCTCACATTGTAAACATCATAGATAAAGGCCTGATTTTGAATGTAACACAGTCCTAAAAGATAAAGAAACCTAGGGAACAAAAACTAGCTCGACACAAAACCAAAGCTGGTTTGCATCCCAAACAGTTTGCTATGCAGTCGGAATCAAGCAGGCAACAATGCGGGGCAAAGTATAGGGTCTCCCCAACAAAGAGGTTCAGGGCTTTTAAACAGCGCACAAATCAAATGCATATTACAGAATGCTGTCACTTAACCGAAGGAATCCCCAGTGGTAAAGACAGGATGCAAAAGTTTCAGTCCGATATGTTACTTGAATCAAAAGGTATGAGTGATTTCCTGAAGAGTTTGAGTTGCAGCGTATCGTCCTCCCGGCAGTTGGTGTAGGCAGGCTGTCTGACATTGCGGCCGGCTCTAGCTTTTAGTAATATGCGAAGTCATCTCTATATTGAAACTATGTTACCTTCCTGCGCAATAACATGCAGACGAAAAATTGGGTCACCTGAATCGTATCGTGTAGCCAACTTGCCTCTGCTACAAACAAAAGACGGTGGTCTGTCTTCTACACCTTCACGAAATTGCTTCCAACTTCTGATTCAGGTAACATAGTGTGCTGAAATCTCTGCATCCTTGCTATGAAATTTCAGCATTCTGCAGTGCATGGTTCATTACTACTGCAATGCAAAAAATCTTTAATGCTTCCTAGGGAATGGTCAGACTGAAGTGGATTACTTTTCTTCAAAAGAATTCTTGGCAGGTGCAAGCTTCATGCCCTGGAAATTCTCTTCTCAGTAGTTCCAGTAACCGAAATGAGTTATGTGTGGAACATCGCTGAAAAGTCTTTTTACTATCGTCGAGACAGAATGAGCTGTTAAAAGCTGCCGAAGGGGATTAACGCTCTCTCACTAGAAATGTCCCAATGCAGACAAGACCCCAAGAGCAGGGTCCAATGACAATAAAGCAGTTGCTGCTGTCCCCCACTTTATCCCACACTGAGTAGCTGGATATCCACAAAATAGCAGAGCTTCTAAGCTTCTACTAACTGCCCACGTCTCGGTGGTACAAGCGTCGGTAAGCATTAAACTCAAACACTTTTACGCATTCATTGCCTGAAACTGCACACCCCACCCGATTAAGGTTCAGTTCTAAAATGCTAAAGAGATGTCAATGAAGTTAACAGTGACATCAATTTATCTGAAATAAAGAGCTACTCTGTGAAGGTAAATTAAAGGTCATCTCAAACGTCCTAAGCATTGGTGTACCCTACGACGAATGTTTTAGTTGCATAAGCTTGCTTAGCCCAGACGGAGTCAACAGGGCTGTGAGGCATCAGTTGACAAGCTCTACTTTTGGAGAGGGCGTCACGGCACACGGCACTCTTGCAGCATTCGGTATGCAAACCTGGTTAATCTGTGCTTTGGAGCCTGGAACGGGTCTCTGACTAGTGCATTGAACGCATCCTTGAGTGTGTTCGCTCAATTTCTGCCCCAGGACGTCACACTCGTATCATGCTGCTGCCTGTCGTGATCCCGGTGGTTGCACAGCAGCAAAGGAGGACTTGGCAGACAACTAGTGCTGCAGTAGGTCCTTTACACAATCCAAGAAAGCTTCAGCAGCCACGAGTTGTTGGGATGCCGTGACGATGACACTTGCATTCGCTTGCACGTTTTGCCGGAACTCCTAGAACCAAACGCCGGGATCGTGACATCCGATTGCGTGAGACACCGGTTCCCGCAACGCGATTAGTTGCCACCTCGGGACTACCTTCAATGGACGGACAGCATGGGACGCTAAATATGCCAGTCGAAGACACGTTCTAGGTGCTGCACCTGCACTCTCCTGTACCGAGGTTGGAGGTGCAGCCCGCCTTGTTCGACGGGCAGGTGCGGGCCATCTCGGAACATGTCCGGCAACTCTGAACCCCGCAAATGCGCGAGTTTGTACGCCCTCACCTCTCTTGACTCCGGTGACGTGCGGCTTCTCCTGCCGCATCCTGGCCGGCCCCTCGGCGGCCTCCAGGACCCCACCCGGCTCGCGGGCCTCCCTGGAGCCCTCCTCCCCGGGCTCTCGTCCAGGGGCTGCCTGAGCCTGCGCAGCGTGCGCTGACTCAGCCGCAGCCTCGCCTTGCGCAGCACCACGTTCTTCTTGCGCGTGCCCCCCTGCAGCCGGTTCTCCCATTGCGACTTGAGCAGCCGCTCGATCTTGGCGGCCACTTTGTCCTCGAGCAGCCCCCGGAGGTGCCCGGCGGGGAGTTGGCCGGCACTTCCACGGTGTCCTCCTTGGTCGCCATGATCTCGGCGTAGCGGGACACCATGTCCCGCTTGATGGACTCCCGGCAGCACGAGTCCGAGGAGGTGCGTGAGCCGCCACTGCCGCTGCCGCCCCGGAAGGCAAACGGCGACCCCAGGTTGGCTTCTGACAGCCGCATCTGCACTTTGAGCGACGGCTTCCAGGGACGCTTGCCCTGCACTACTAGGGGACGGTCGAAGAGGCCCACCCTCGTCGTCCCCGCAGCGTACGGTTCCCCTTCCGCGTCTGTCGCCGCTTCGGCTCCCCGTTCCCCTCCGAGCCTCACGTCGAGCTCAGTGTCTCGATCCGCGTCGGGTTTCCCGTCCTCCGCGATCCTCTCCACTTTTGCGGTCAACCGCTCCAGCACCACGACGGGGGAGTCTCCGGGCGCCTCAACAGAAGGCTGTGACATCGGCCTCTTCCTCTGCAACAGCTGCGGAGCGTCGTCCTCGCTGTCTTCCAGGTAACGCTTCCGGGGGATGATCCTCCGAGACGACCGCGCGCTCACGGCCGGCAGCTGGAAGCAGCCCATCTTGAGGGCCAGTGCAGCGGCCCCCGCGCTCCGACTGCTCCTCCTTGCCCGCCCAGGTGCGTCCTCGCTTGGCGCGGTCGAGCAGCCGATGTGCGGCCTGCCTGCCCGGCGTCTTCCTGGCACCTTCCCCTTTGGTCTGGCCGGCCGCCGAAGAGGGCGTCTCCGGGTGGCGAACCCGAGGCGCCTTCTCCAGCTTGGGAACTTTGCTCTCCCTCCCGCCGTTCTTCCCGCCAGGGTCTGGAGGGAGGTTGTTGGTCCTGCCCACCAGCTTGCTGGTGGACCTGAGCGACACAGTTTTGCTTTTGTTGCCACTGGCTGTTTCGTCCTTGCTGCTAGGCTCCGATGAGATGTCGTCATTGTAGTGCCCCAGCTTCTGAACGGCATTTCTGACGTCCCCGGAAGAGAAACCTCCGAACTCCTCGTCCTGAAGAGCGGGAGAAAGAGAATGGTGAGTGTACGTGCAAGGAAAAACTATGACGCTATTATTGATCACGAGTGCCTCGAGCTCCTTGCGTGTAGCCAAAATATCCACGAGAGCTTCAGTCACAGTATAGGACGCATCTCAAGCTCCTATAGCGCATGGTACCTGTCGACTATCTTTTCCTTATTTATATCTTCTTGCAGGTTAGTCAATTTAACACATTTTTTTGATGGATATGTTGCAGTCACATTTTAACGATGAAGTAAAGTACTGTAACTGACATGATATTCCCTTGGCAGATTGGACAAATAAATCAAAACTAACAATTTATCGTACAAATAAAGCAGAACTTTTGTGTGAGACCAATTTGCTCTGCAAGAAAAATGACACACCAAGCTCAAGCTTTTTTTCTTTCTTGGCACAATAATAGGCATGGCACGGTCAGTCCGTATCATATCACTTGTGCTTGAACAAAAAGCATATTACACCATCTCAGCAATTTTCTTGAAAAGTGAGCCCAAGGGGACAGATGCAATAATAAAGCAACAGAACAAAAAAAGAAGAGTGTCAATACTTATCCACCTTATGTCCCCAACATTCTCACGAAACTCTTTTGTGTGCCAACATCAACATCTTACATTTTGAGCAACAAGTATGTTAACAACTGGTGCCGAAGAAAGGGGAGGCTTCTTCTATAGTATCTTTCGAAAATACACGACAATAACCCACCAACCTGAAAGTTTGGCCAAAGACTGACCTTTTATTTTTAACCTCAGATACTTTCTTTTCCAGTTCTTCTGATGGCCTCAAACAAATATGCAAGCTGGATTGTGAGGGTACACATTGAGACATGCCAAACATTGTTTTTGTTCCATTTGTGAACTACATCATCCTCCAAAGTTTGCATAAAAGAGGCTCATTCCCTTTCTCACTGATCAGCACAAAAACAAAAAGTAAAATAGGATCAGTGCAGTGAAAAATATCTTGCCGGCCGTCTATACAATAGAAATTCAGTTTATTAAGTACCAAATGACTGGGAAGCAAATGCAGATGATTCTTCTCAATTAAGGAAGACTCCACTCATGAGCATGATTAGCAGTTACGAGCAGCATTATAGTATGCCATTCTAGAAACATGCTCAGCTTAACAAATGTAGCAAAAGGAAAATTACCTGCACCAATAAAGTTTGAGCATTGTTGTTCGAACGTAATAGGAGTGATCAGAGAGTTAGAGTGTGATACTCATTCCCACTTCCTGTGCATATGGATCATTAACGCTTGTTTTATGCAGCTACTGTGACAGTCTTTTTCCACTGAATTGTTAAAGTAATGAAAAATTAAGGTAATCTGGCAAATACAAAAAAAAAATGTGCATGCATGCATGGGTTGAAAAGAGCTCAGCACTTAATATAAGAACAACTGACAAAAAAAGCACAACATTTAAACCATGAAGAGATAATTATGCATAAAAAGAGGGGTCACCCTTGCATGTGAAGCTCTAGTGACTTAAAACAGATATATTAGTTTCGCAAGAAGCTAAGTATGCAGGCGATCTAGTTAGGAAACATTATATATAACCTAAACCCCGAGGCACAAAGAAATCAAATTTTTCGTTATTTTATTTTTCCGTGTCTCAGGGTTTAGATAATGAGTTTTGTTTCCATTAATGAAGCTGGCACGAACTACAATAATGAAAAAACACCCTTGACGCAACACAAGCAGAAACATAAAACCATATATTTTCGAACATTAAAAAAATATATATATATATATATATATATATATATATATATATATATATATATATATATATATATATATATATATATACTGTCTGCTTTTTACATTAACCTTTTAATGATGAAATTTTGTTAGAGTCTATGAGAAATGTTGCACCGCTGGAACAAAACACGCCGAGCTTGAGCGCTGTCAGAGGCACACAATAAAGAATAAGAACAAAAGAACGAGCATATCAAAACAACGCGAAAGGCAAAGAAAAGGGGTAACGAATTGTATAGCGCGTGCTTGAAGCTGTCAACGACATGCCAACGTACCAACAGTTGTAAAAAGAAAAAAGGCAAATATCTATTTAAATGGCTTCTATACCAACGGTCTATCGTTAGAAAGAAAACCCTCTTGGACAACGCTAAAACACGCGTAAATATTATAATTTGCAAAAGCAACAACAACTACGCATTGCGCGTAGTACAACCGGAAAATTGACACTCCGCGTTTAAACCTCCGACATGCACTCGGTTCAAGAGATCAATGGAAAAGATGGCGAAATACGGTTCGGGCCTTTTAAAAGCATGGAAACATGCGTCGACACTATTGATCCCACGCTCGTGACAGTCGCTCTGGTTTAGTCGGTTCGGTCTTTCGCGTGATTTAGAAAAGAAACAAGGATACGCCATAACTCAATGTCAGCCACAACCACGACGGAGCCGACCGCAGCTACGAGCGGCGTTCTAACGGTAAAAGGAGAGAGAAAAAAAAATCATCCTACTACAGGTAAACAGTATGGTGGCTCTGCCGCGATGCACCGTGCGGTGAACACCGTCGAAGTTTAACGAGAACTCGAATCACATTCACTGCGATTACCGGTACGCGCGACGATAGGTGCGTTGTCACCCAGATCTACGGACCGAATCCGAAATAAAGACCGGACAGATAATAAATAACAAGAAAAAGGGGGAAAGAGAATAAAAAATAAAAAGAAAACATCCAAGTCGGGACAAAATGTCAGGGGCTTGCAACGACCATCCATCCGAACAATTAGCACGCTGTTTTCTCCGTTTCGAAGACGAGATTAAGCGAAATTTGGCAATGAGTCGGGGCCTGATCGAAAATCTTCGGCCGCGAGAAACGTTCGCAAGCCCTACTAATACCCGTACACCAAGCCAGACGCGTCTTTTTCAACACGGTGCAGCCGACCAAGAGTGTGTCGACTGGGCCCATCGCAGCTTGCTTCAAGCGTTGCACGAAGGCGTCGGGTGGTGTCAAACAACGAGAAATGCACATGGAAGCGCACTCGATGACGGGAAATTCAGCTGCGACGCCGAACTCGGGGCGTTAATGCTCGTTTGCTCTAAAACACAGCGGCGAGAAAAAAATACTGGCTGCGGGGAGACCTAGGCCTAAATACATGTTAAAGGTTTTAGATATGTAAAACGGTCTCCATTCAACAACATTTCACGAATAGTAATTATCGGTGTCCCAACAAGGGTGTCCGATAGCTGAGATCACTCTAAGAGCCCCGATAATCATTTTTAAGTCGGCTCTCATCACCTCGCGAAGCCATCTCAAATACGCTATGTGTCGTAAGATGTCACCTACCTCATCTGACGCTCCGAACAGCTCGTAGAAGCTGCTCAAACTTCTTTGAATGTTTGACACAACACTTAACGATGGATCACACTGTAAACGATTCCTATTTTCTTCGTAAGTAACAACGTTTCTTCCAATTCTCTGTCCAGGACATCCAGGGAAACGCAGTCGCGCCATTTTGGATGGTGCGTTTTGAGGCCCGTCGCGGCCTTCCGCCCAGAAAAAGAGTGCCAAATGTTTCGGGTCGCATAACCGCTAAAAAACAAACTTTAAATGCTAAAATAATTAACTAGAAATATGTTTTATAACTGTTTATCACTTTGCTAGAAGTAATTTACTATAGTTTATAATAAAACTCGGTGGAAGCGGACTATGTTCCGAGCCCGTAAAGGTACATGTGTAGCACTGCGCTACTTCGCGCCATATTCAATGTTTGGAAGTATTTTGATTCCCTCTTCGTTGCAACAACGCATATGTTTCCTTGCTCTTTGGCCGTTCATAATGACGTATTTCAGTCTAAAGCATTTTTGATTGATCGCACCGAAATGCTTAACTAAAATCGTGGCATCCCCTTGTTAAATCTTGCGTTGATTTCCGACAATAAATCTTAACAGTGTCGGATTGATGTGTTCATGATCCATGACTTGTCCTCTGCGTCAAAATAAAATCGATTAATAACACTTTTTTTTTTACAGTTGAGTTTTTGAATAACGGATGTCTCTGCCTTTTCTTTAACAGCTCGACACAAAACTAAAAAAAAAAGTAAAGGAAATTTTTTTTTTACGTTTTTGTTGTGACGTTAACATGTCTTCGAGACGCAGAGGCCGTTTTCGTAACAATGATTATTACTTTTTTGTTGTTGTTGGTTCTGTTTATTGTATGGAGATTTGTAAATATGCAGCAACATGACGTTTCAGAATTCGTCTGCTCCAAAACGTCTGTTTGCGCACTCTCAGCCATTGTGGCGCTTGAGCGCAAGTTCGTCTGCTTCTTTTGCAAAGGTTGTGGTGACGTCAAAACGCCGAGCTCTGATTGGCTCTGAATGAAGGATAGTGGGTAGACCTGAAGTAAGCTTGCCTTGAGGTCTACCCATTATCCTTCGTTTAGAGCCAATCAGAAGTGCGGAGTCTTTCTGACGTCACCGTACAAAAGAAGCAGCCGACTTGCTCTCCGCATTAATTTGCGCTCCGCATAAACAATTGCCACGCGTATTTCATTAGAGCGTAGCGCACCAAAGGCAATATTCCGACAATTCCGGTTATTCGAGACGCGAAATATAACATGCGAGCCGATTCAACCCGGAGAAGAGAGCTTCCCTAATTGATTGTAGAGCAAAGTGGATTAGTTACTTTTTTATTGTTCCGCCTATTGACTTTTTGTGCAGATATTTTGTTGTGGACGTGTCTTTGCACGCGCAGCGTCGATAAGGGTGTGCCACTGAAACGCGAGCTTTTAGATAACCGAAATTGATAAGCTGCGATCGCCCGCGTCTACGAAACCAACGAAACTCGTTGAAAATATAAAGGAAATGAGGGGAAGAGAGAAGGCAATTGACGGGAAAAAGACCTGGTTTTATTGCGCAAGCGGCTAGCAAACAATCGCCTTCCGATATGCAATCGATTGGGGAGAATATATTACCGCTCCTCGCCTTCGCGTGCTTCGATTTTATTCATTTTTCTTTGTTTGTTTATCCCTCTCCCGTTCTTGTTCTCTCCCCTTTATGTTTGAGGTTTATTTTGTTGTCAAACGCTCCGGGAACGTTCTCGAAAACACGCAGCGCGCGGCGGTGTACGCGTACACGTACGCTCTTCACCTCAATTTCGTGATTTGCTTTTTATTTTATCTGGCGCAGTCAGGTTCGCTCGTCGAGCGAGGCTCGATGACTTGAGGATGCGCGTCATCGTTGTCGCGCAGGGGTCACTTGTTCAGCTGAAAATCGCTGCACGCTCATCGTTGCTGTTCGCAGATTTTTTTTTTTTTTTATGTGGGAGTTGTAGAGCGGTGTGCTTGGATGGTGTTTACAACGCTGTCGAGTATCGACCGGCTTGGTCAAGTTCACGTCAGTCAAACAAACACAACCATCCCAGGACTGGACAAGCACACGCGTCATCGCCTTGCTCTCTCTCTCTCTCTCTCTTTGTCATTGCTCTTTCCTTTTCTGCTCTTTTTTTTTTTTTTAATTGAAAGTCGGAACGTTGTTTTGAGCGCCGTTCAAACAACGCAATTGCTTCTTCTATTTGTTCACATGGCCTGCGTGCGCGGATCGTAGGTTGGCCATGAAGGTCGTGGCATTCGAAGAGTGACAAAGGAAAGAATTCTGCACGCGACCTGCAATGACTTTTCGGTTTGGAAAGAAATTCACGGACATCGGGAGGTTGGGGGGGGGGGATCCCGGCCGATCTTGCAGTGACGAAATGATGAATCAATAGGCCGCTTGCGTTGTGCAGCGCTGCCCGTGGCTGAAACATCCACTTTTCAGGAGCATCGATTACTGTGACGCAATCGCGGCTAGCTCCGCCGCTCCGACCGCCCGTGCAAGGGCACATTGTCCATTGCGTCATCGCGGGCGCTGCTCTCTATGGTCCATTGTTGGCGTCGTCTCAGTCGGCTGCTTTTGGGCTCTGCACGACGCTCGCTGTCTCAGTTCGCTTTATGGAACAGCGAGAGCAGCAAAGAGCAAAAGGAGCGGCGTCGTTCATTCCTGGAATGAATTTTGCCCCGTGTGTCGCAAGACGTATAACGTTTGGACGATGTGCTTATACATTTCTGGCCGACAGGGATTTCATTCGTACTTTTTTTTCTTCTTTTTGTTCGTCTTACAGCTTCAAGCGCGGTGATAGCACTATAGAAAGAAAAATATATAAAGTATGCACCAACTCCACTCTATGACGTCACTCCACTGCGATGGCGCTGCAGTCGGCACTGCGCATGCGCAAATGCTTTCTCTCACGCGGATCTGGTTTCTGTGGGCGCGCAATGCCCGCAGCTGGTGCGGGCAATCGAGGGCCTGTTTGTAAACAACGTGTTGGTACCAGGTAGAAACCTGATTTGTAGAGAAAAGAATAGAGGAATGTGTATAACATTCCTCAATTACAAATATACATGAGGTCGCTCGTGCGCTAAATATCGTTCTGAATGCCATTAAGATGCATTAAACGTTTTCATTCCATTCATTTGACATCAATATTTTAGTCGAGTCACAATCGCGACCTGATCTCTCGTCGAAGCAAAGAAACGATGGAGTTGGAAAACAAACAAACGATGATTCTTATTTTAGCGGCCACTAAATCACGATCCTGTCGCTCCTCTTTCTTTTCTTTTTTTGTTTCGTTTCCACCTTGTTTAGCGTGTAGAAGTACTTCTGTCGCGTTGTTCCACATTAAATACCCTATCAACGGCATGACGAGCGCCTGTTTTTTTTTGTTTTTTTTTTACAAGGTACTCAACCGCGTTTTTATTGCACTCCCCGTATGCTTCTATAACCCCGTAAAACGAATTGTTAGTTTTTTTTTTATTCTTTCTCTCTCTCTCTCTCTCTCACCGCTCCTGCTTTCAGGAGTCGTTGCAATTCAATCCATTCAATCTCGCTTCTCGCGTTGGTGTGGGAGGGACTTCCGCCATCCACGTCAAAAATCTCTCTCGGTCTCATATATATATATATATATATATATATATATATATATATATATATATATATATATATATATATATAACAAAAAAAGCTTTCTTTCTCGATTCCGCATTGATATATCTTTCTCGAGCCAAACCATCCTCAGAAACACCCAACACCCGAAACGAACGCGGTGTTTCACAACGCGTTTGGCACGGCGACCGCACGCTCCGCGCAAGAGGCGCGCTCAGGCTCAGCAAGCACACACGCACACACACGCGCGGCGCAGTCACTCACACAACCCGAGCAAATTTGCCTCTTTCGCGAAGAATGAGCTCGCTTGGGCGAGACGGCGGGGGCCACCTCCTCAGACACTCTAGCGGCGAAGCAGCTAAATAAATCCGCCGCCGCCGCCGCTTCGGCTGCCGCTGTTGCTACTACTGCTTTCGCAACACGCACTCTTTTTCTTTTTTTTTTCTCCGTGTGTTTCTGCGTGCGTGTGTCTTAGGTGTTTTTTTTATTTTTTTGCAACAGCCGCCTATTAACAAACTAAGCAAATAAACGCTGTCACTTAAACCGGAGCTTGGGGAAACAGGAGGGCATCATCGCGCTAGCGCGAAGAAGAGGCTGCTTCGTAATATCAAGTCCTCGTGTCGGGTGCGAAGGGTACTTTTGGTTATATACCGCCGACGTCTTTCAAATAATAACAGTCATAATAAATAAAACTCAATAGAGCAAAAAAAAAAATGTAAATGAAAAGAAGAAATAGGAGAGGATGCGGAGCGGGCTCTTGTAAGCTCCTTTTCAAATTGCGTATTATTTTGTTCCCGTTCTTTTTTTTCTTGCAAGTGAAGCGTAAGTAGAGTTTTGTTGTTGGTTCTAACGAGGATTTACAGCGCGAGTCACTCCTTTTTTCCAGAGAGTTGCGATTCACCGTGGAGACGTAGCGAAAGGGGTAACAAAACAAAATATCAACAAAACGGAAAAAAAGTAAAGGAGAGTTTTCTTTTTTTTTTTTTTTAAAGGGAGCGCGAGGGAAAACGACATTCCGAAAATGCTCTTCGTCGTTTTTGTCGTTTTTCGCACTAGATGCTAGGAAAACGCTGGGCAGAACACTAGTCAACAAAATAATATCCACAAAAAGAAAAAGCACGATAAAGAGAAAACGGAGAGGGAGAGAAACTTGGAATGGTTTCAACGTCTTGCATGGTCGTCTGCTTCGTCGACGTCGTCTGCACCTTTTTGACTTCTTATTTGTGTGGGCCCGTTGTGTTTTTACTGGGTGATTGTTTTCGCCGGGCTCGGCCGTTCCTCTCTGGATGCCGCGGTGGTGTGCACGGATGACGGCGTATTTTTAACCCGTCCGTTCCCCGCCCACTCCCTCACGCACAAAAGAAGCGTGGAAAGCGAGAATGCAAAGGGGGCGGAAACGAGGAAACAAATTAAACGCTCACAAGTGTCGCTCCTTCGGCGCCTCGTTCCTCCCAGCGTGACTCGGCGAAGGGTGCGATCTTCGTGGGCTAATTAGAGCGAAGGGGCGATACACATGACAGCTCTCCGCAAGGGGGAGCGCCCTCCGACTGTGCGTTGGTCACGTGTCTCGTTCCGACGGCCTGACTGGTCGTTGGCCCAACTGATTGCTGAAGCTGAGATAGTAGGGACTTTTAGCAAACCCTTGCCGGTGTTCCGCGTAGCGCACTATACCGGAGCTTTTGAAACATGCTTTTAAGCGTTTAAAAGCGTGCTTCAAAGGCTCCGGTAGTGCGGAACGTGGAACACGGTAACGGTTTGCTAACAGTTCCTCGTATTTCAGTTCGCTGCCATCAGCCGAGAGCGCAAGGAAGGATCGCTATGGTTCCAGATTCTTTTAAAGCAGCTGGCCTCTCACTCAATACCCCCCCCCCCCTCTTTTCCCCCCGTGAAACAATGGTGACAGTTGCGGAATTATTAGTGAGACAGTTCTGACAATGGGGAAAACAGTCTCAAGGTCACCAGAGGATGCCTCATTCCGATATCGTTAGGAGTACGAAGTATCCTCTGTGCCTTGTCCAGATCAGCCTTTCAAGGCAACTGCCAAGGTAAAATAGTTTTTTTTTTTTTGACACCATCGTCTTTAAAGTTGACACACAAGTCGCCCATTGCCGCTGAAGTTGATATGCCTTGTTTCCCGCACCAGGTAGATATAGTCCGCAGAAGCAAATTTCAACTAAAGAAAAAAATGTTTTCTTTTTTCTCTTTATATAGTTCGGATTTGATGCATCCGGTACATGGTCCGCTCATACACAGGACACATTGGGGAAGAAAAAAAAAGAAAGAAAAAGGCTGCTTTTATAGCACACAAAGAAGCTTGTATCATACAGAGACAGAGAAGCTTGTATCGTATCGCTTGTATCATCATTAGCATAAGCTGTCATTCACACAGTCCGTCACGTCTCTCGTAATGAACGATTAAACGGTAATCTAGACTGTAATGTAGTACATTCCAAAAGATCGCCCTCTACGCGATCGGTCCCCTTTTTTTTTTTCTACCAGGCTGTGTAACCTGTTCTGAGCACGCACAGCAGCTCTCTTCTGCGAGATATCAGACGCCCTCCATGTGCCCACACCCCTCTGACTCAGAACTTTCTCCGATAACAGAACGGTGTATATAGATAGATAACTGAGTGTCACTAGCGTCTGTTAAGTAGATAGCTATTTTATTAATTTTATTGACCTCCGTGAAATGCGATGTCTGTCATTAAACGCCGATATCGGCATCCTTTTATTGTCCTCACACAAACTCACGCGAAAGGCGTAGGACAGTCAGGGACACAAGGAGCTGCATGAACGTACCCGGCGCGTTCAGTTTCTTGCGCCTTTTGGTTACATCTAGGGGTGCGAACCTTCATTTGTTCAATCGTTACCTAACGCTTCCTAAACACTCCCCTGCGCGTATCTCGCATATCCTCACCATATCAGGGTGGAGAGTAAAAATTAAGATGATTTTAACCGTGATTTACATCGCACCGATTTCGCTATGATGACATAAATTGTTGCCACGTCGGGTCAAACACGTTGGTAGACGACCGCGTATGATATCAGCGTGTATCAAGTGGGTAGCTATTTGAGGAAAAACAAGACACAAAATTAAACTCCAGAATGAACAGTCCTAAATATCCACCGTACCCGCGGAATGTTTCTCTTGTCGGTTATATATTTAGATTTCCCGCTTTGTTGGATCGCAGTCTTCTTTTTCTGGCGAAAATGCCTCTTTTATACAATGTGCAAACACGCGGGAGAGGAAGCTCCGATTGCTAACACCGCATTTCCGACCACGCGTGCCTGCTTCGCAAAACAAAGACCGCGTCACGCCAAACGGGGTCGCTCTATCAGCGCGGCTCGTTGACATGGTGGTTTTGGCACGTTTGTAGAGCTGTCCGTTATCTGCGGAAAACAGCGAGCGGTCTCGCTTTCTCGCCTTCTCACCTTATTTGTGTTATCGTACAGAGCCCGTATTCGAGGAACGATGTCTCACCGATAAGACGAGCCCGAGGAAACAACGGCTCCTTTTCTGGTCGACCGAAGAAACCAGAGACGACCGAAATCGTTCTCAAACGAGGAGATTGGATGCGGCGTGGTCTATCGTTTCCGTCGGTATCGGACCAACAAAACGGAAGAGAAGGAGAAAAACAAAAAAGTCGCATTGCCGTCGTTGCAACATGGTGACAAATCGGAGTTGTCGAAACGGACGATTGAGAACATTATGGAACACACGCAGCAGGTCCTCCCAAGTTTGTGTGATTTGCCTTAGTGTTTTCCGTCGTTGCTCTTCAGTTTCACGGTCCCTCGATAAGAAGGGATCGAGCGGCCGTGCTGTCTGTTTGTTTGTTTTTTCTCCGAACCCAATCAGCTGGCTGTCCCAAGTGGTGGTTTTGGAATCATTATTTGGATGCATACGTGATCTGCAGTTCGTGTTGTGGTACCTGTCCACAGTCATTCTTCCAACTTGAAGATAAGACCTGAAACGACATAAAATACATCTGATATATGATATACGTATACGGCGTGCACGTCATCTTCTTGCGCATCTCGTGCGTTTGTTTACAACGTGTCCACGCCACGTACTTTTGTTTCCCCTCTACCTCAACCAATGACGATGCGCGCTTGGATGCCTGGTCCTCGCGCGTTCCCTGCACCTTATCTATGTTGCCCTTTGATCGGCGTTCATTCTGATGCGTCCAGGACGCATTTGGGAACACTTGCTCGCCGTATAGTCATTCATTAAACCTAATGCGCAAGACATATTCTGACACGTAAGCCGGGGTCACATCGTACAAACGACAGACTGCATGCAGATTCGAACGGAAGGCACCACAAGATCCGTGCTTCGAATGCCGCAAGGCAAGAAGTTCGAAGAGAAGCTTGGCACGCGGCATTCGATCCATGGACTGATGTTTGGAGACTGTTTCTTCTGGGATGTATGACCAGCGTGACCCAGGCAACCAACAGGGGCGTCACGTAGTTATTCTGTGAACTGCAGGCCACTGTGACGTCGCCGCAAATGAGGCAGCAGATGATGCTGAAAGATCAACGAGCCAAGGAAAATTTTACTTTTTTACAGCCAGTGGCGGATCCAAGGGGGGCGACGGGGGCAGCCGCCCCCCAAACCAAGTCGACCCCCCCTCCCCCCTTCTCGGAGGGCAATTTGACATGGGTGGACCCCCTGGTGCACGAGAAAGAATGGGAAAATAGTATCCCTACAAATTTTTCGCCCCCCCCCCCCAAGACGGAGTTCTGGATCCGCCCCTGTTTACAGCAGGTATGACGCAAATGCCTGGATTTATGCCGCGGATATGGACGTATTGTATAATAGACCACCGAGCAAACACGCATTGCCATCATCTTAGATTTGCATTTTGCGTTCCGTTTGGATTTCCAAGACAGTTGGAGATAGTCATGGGCCACAGTTCCTGAAGGCCTTCGTCTCCGGGGATTGTGCCAGGTGTGCATTCAAAGGGACAATTGATCGTATCTTGAGCGAATGCGATAAGTTGAGCGAAGAGAAAGGGCTGTAAAAAAGCATTACTGGGGATCAACTTACGCCTGTTTAGTGGTTTTACAGCGCTCTGTGTTTGTGACATGACTGACCAATCCATAGAGTCCCCAAAGACCATGGTACAGTATTCCTCACAAGTATAGGACCGCGGTCCACCTCATGGGAGGGTTTAAGGGAAAGAAGGGGGCGCCTATGCCCCCAACGTTAACTTTTTCTATAAAAAAAAACCAAAGTGTTAGGAAGAAATGTTTAGTTTTAAGTGGCATAGAAAATATTAGGTCAAGAAAATAGATATGGGCAACGCTTCGCCCGTGACGTCATCTTTCTGTACCCCCCCCCTCCGATGCCTGACCGATAAATCTGCGACTGGTCAGTATGTAAATGTCTAAGCGTTTACGTTTATGTAACATTTAGCATCATCCCGGCTTGTCCCCTTATCCTCATTGTCATGCCACTTTATTTTGATCTATCATTTCCGTGTCTTTCTTAATCCATCACCGTGTCCCCAGCAGCACGCACGCATAGCCAACTAAAATCGAGGTTCAAGTTACCCTTTCTGTCTCTCTTTCGCGAACGTATCTACCTCTTGATGGATGAATGGGTGAACGGAGCGACGAGGTGCCACCATCCCCAGCGAAATGCGAGAGTTCTACAAAGAAGATCTGCGGTGTTATTTCAAGCAGACAACGTAACCGCAGTCAGACGACAAACGGCGCTCCGTCCGGAAAACACGGCGTCGGGGTGCAGCGCGTGATGTACACGTTCGTCGTTCTCGAGAAGCGTCGACGAGTTCTTCGAAGTAGTTGCACGGGTTCGGTCGCGACAAGTCGACCGCTTGGCAACGCTCCATGCCGAGGATTCTTCACGCAGCGTGCCCAAGTTAAACACGGCACGGACACGGAAATGGCATCGGAGCGAACGCGAAATTTACACCAGTCAGTCCGTGTCTTTATATAAGCCGTCGCTGAATTACGACGGGCGTGTCGCTAAACTACAATTATCGGCACATATATATCTATATACATATATTCTTTAGAAGTCATGAATATGAAGGGCACGCACGAAAAGGGTCATTAAGTATTAACGAATTATTAATGTTACGTATCATTTTTGGGAGGATTTCTAAGGGTGGAGCCAAACAAAAACATTGAATATGGGAAGAGCAAGTCGTCTGCTTCTTGCGCAGGAGTTGCGGTGACGTCAGAGCGACGCCGAGCTCTGATTGGCTTTGATTGAAAGGATGGTGGGTGGACCTCAATGATGGCTTCAGCTCTACCCACTATATATTTTTTTTTCAATCAGCCAATAAGAGCTCGGCGTTCTGACATCATCGCAACCCCTCAGCAAGAAGCAGACGAACTTGCGCCCCGTTTTAGTTACTGAAAGCTTAAGACACGCTGGGCATGTTCGCACTTTTTTCTTTTTTTTTTTTCAAATAAAGTCAAATTTTACGTGACATCAATTTACAAGATAATGCTGCAATCTCGTTGGCTGCGGGCAGCAGGGCGACGATACGATGATCGGGACTGTTCATGCACTGCGTCTTTCGAGCTGTCGACGACTATGCGAGTAGAGACTGGGGGAGAGAAGGAAACGGGGAGAGCGCGAGGGGACGTCAGTCAGAGCACCGATCTCTGGTAGCAATGATTGGTGGGTAGACGCAAAGCTATTGCTGCCTTTGTCTCTACTCGCTGTTGAAAAGCAATGGCTGAACGCCGGACACCGGCGCTCGGCGTTCGAACGCGTTCCAAGAGTGAGTGGAGACAAAGGCGGCTAGCTTTGCGTTTTTGCAGCGTGAACTACACTGGCCGAGGTTGAGCAGTTTCGCGTGGCTCGGATAATGAGCCGTGCTCCATGCTGCGCATGCGCGAGGAGCAGTGACGTCACACGGCGCACAGCTGGAGCACCGGAGCCGCCGCCGCCGCGCCCGCTCTCGCCGGTCTGCACATTCAAGAGGAGTGACGTCATAGCCGCGGCAGACGCACTGGCGCCGCCGCGTGCCCAGCTGTCCCCCTCCGTTGCGCAGTAGCCAAGTCTGACGCTGCACAGGAGCCGCTTGATAGCGCCTCTCGTTTTCTGCGCATAAGCTCACGCTACGTATATACTGGCGTAGCCGAGCTAAGCCACCGCAATTTTTTTCTACTTTAATTGTCCCAACCGACCTCGGTGTTCTGATTGACGTTCCCGTGCGTGCTCTCGTCGCCTTCTCTCCTTCGATTTCTACCCGTATACAGTATACGACCTCCACGAACGAAGGTCAAGAAACGTTAATGATGTACTGGAGAGATAGCTTTTATTATTATATAGCATTTCAATAACGCCGTTTTTCTTAAGGTGGTGACACCAGGGGTGATATTCTCGTCGTCTCTGGCATGCCGTGTGTTGAGCAACTCGCTTCCTGATTAATGGCGAAGGCGTGCCAATAGGTGGGTGGAAAAAGCCATAATCTCAACGCGGCTAGTCGGCTGGGAGAATAGGGTGTTTCAACTGATCGTTTTCGCATTCAGGTAACGATACCAGTACACGTTATTTCGCCGGCGCCTTTGCGCGTGCATCATATCATTCTGGGGTAGAGCTATATCAGTGAAAGAACGATATGCTAGCACTGCCTGATATATCACAACACCGCCATTTTGTGGTATAGGTGCTTCGCCGCCATTTTGTGACACGATATTTCTTTTTATGTTTCCCGTCACTGAATGCTGTCTTCAACGATGAATTTCGATAAAAAGCAAAGAGTTAGCCTAACGTTCAATTGTTGACTTGCACACACACACGCACATATATTATGGCAAACGCTTTAGGCCTTAGCCGAGCGAACTACATTAACAATGGGAGGACTTCCATCAGGTCGATAGTGTCGTAAGTGCCACTTTTCGGAAGTTGAGTAAAAGTGCTGCATCATCGCGTCGCGCAACCTTAAACCGCTACAAAAAAATATTTTTTAAATGTTTGTGACACATTTATGGCCCGAAGACTGAAAAAAACATATATCTCTCGCTGAGGATTCCAGAAGCAGGTGGTCTTGGTCGCAGCTGGGGGTACGTGCGGAGCGAAGGAGAGATTGCATGATTCCAAGTTCTAATCATCCATACGTTTCCATGTTTTCGGAGTTTATTTTTTGCTGGAATTTCGGTGTTTATCGAGAATTTGTTTTTTGCTAAGCTCCAAATTTTTTGATATTTTTAGTTTAATTTTATTCTGTTCCCAGTTTTTTTTTCTTCTAAGTTTAGAGTAAAAATAGATAATGTTCGAACAAGAGCGTACGCTAAATTATTAAAAAAAAGCAAAAAAAAAAAGAAAAAGAAAGGAAAAAGCGCACCGGGGTATTGAAAGATGTTTCCGCAGCTGCATTTGGCATCAACTCCCTTGCGATTGGCGGTACTAACTGTCCCACGACAAATCTTTCAAACGAGTGTGTCTTCAATAAATGACGCTACTTTGAAATAGCCAAACTCCTGGACATAGTCACTGGGAAGCATAAAAGCTTCAGCCGCCCTCCCCCATCCTATGAAAGCTACAGTTTCGTATATTTTACTCTTATGAAAACACAACCCCTCCTCTAAGAATCACATCTACTATAAAAACCGACAAAAATAAAAACAGTCCTTCGTCGTGTCCTAGAAGTACATTGACTCGTTTTCCCGAAGGGACGTTGACGAAATAAACAGAAAAATCTTATTTTGTAAATTATAAAAAAAAAGCTGACTTTTCTTTTTTAGGCCTATAAATTTTGTGTTTTGACGAACTTTATTCGAAAAATTCAGTCTTTTTGCTTTTCATTTTGCCAATGCGACATCGAAATTTTGAATTTTTCAGAAAAATCCGATTTGACAAAAATTTTACCGGCGAGTGTTTTTCGGGGTTTTCCGAATTGATCCAAAAACACGGATAGGAACCGAGTGAGAGGAGAGGATGGGAGCTCGGCGCTGATGTGATAACAAAAATTACAATGACACGGCCCCTCAATAGAACAAGAGCGCAAGTACACTGTCGTTCCCGTTGCTCAATTCACTCGGGAATTAACCTAGCGCAACGTGTTTCTAAAAACAATCAGTTAATTTGACAGTTCTTGCTTTCCTGGTGATTTTTATTACAACACTGCAAACATACTTGTCTTTTAATGGGGATATTTTTTTTTTTTCAAGACGAGGATGCCGAGCTCGTAGCTTCAACTGTGGCAGTTGCTCCTGCTGATCGAGAGTTCGCGCAGCCGAGATGCATCCTTGAACGAAGAGCTCGCGTTTGCAGCCTATAGACGCTTTACAGCAGCTGTGCATGGGCGCCGCCATAACTGCCCTTCAGTTTTTGTCCCCTCTTATTCCGTTCGCTCCACTTCATCATTTCCGAAATCAGGACAGGTTATTGCCATTTTAAGTGTTACTGTGTCCTTCCCCCAGCATAGGCCGTTGTGGAGACTCGTCAACGCCCGCTTCAGTGGCTCGGCATCTCGGTAAGACAAGAGAAGGGCGGCTATGGCGGCTCAATCTGGCGCGTGTGTAAAGCGTCTATAGATACTCTATTCTCACCTTATCATGTACCGCAGTAAAGGCTACAAGCGCGAGCTCCTTGCTCTGCGGGACAAGCTTAAGGGCAGCTGCCAACGCTATGAGCTCGCATTTCTAGCCTTCGCTGCGGTACAATATAAGGTGAAACGGAGTATAGTAGCGGAATGTGTTTAACATGACAAAAAAGCTAGGAAGCATAAAAAAGCGAAACAAAAGGCAAATTAACACACATAAGTATAGACTATTTGACTACGTTAAAAGAGCAGAGCTATTCGTAACTTCCAGCGATGGTGTTATCGCGGTGTGAGAATCGTGCTCTCACTAAAACCGTGCAGTACAGCCAAAGCCACAGGGGGAGAGCGTATCCCAACCTTTTCAAGAGGAGGGAAAGGAGGAACAGCACAGAGAGGCCATGGGTTTCCCAGCCTTTCTCCCCTGTTTCTCCTTTCCCTCTTCTTGAACAGCTTAGGGTAAGCTCTCTCCCCTGTAGCTTTGACTGTACTGCACGGTTTTAGTGAGACAGAATATAGCTCATGGATGATCGGCTTCAGATTGAAGGTGCTTATACTTGCACCTTCCTGATGTGGAAGTATGAGGTAAGGCTCTTCTATAGCTCGTATTTCACAAAATTAGGTTTACTTTCGCGTCGCAGACCCTACCTCGTAGTGCTGTTCTACGACGATTATCCATATGACAGCCATTTTTATAGGAACTAATGCGCCCCCCATTGGCTACTCGAGCGAAACCGACGCCGCGTGGTGGCAACGCCGACAAGCTCAGGAGGGGAGGTCGTTTCGACTCTGTCGTTCTGCTATCGCTGCTTGGTTCTCGTGGGCAGCATAGAAACAAAATTGTTTCCAGTAAATATTTTTATGCTTCCGCCGTGTCGTTCCTACGCACTGACAAGAAGAAGGTTTCTACCGTCGAAAAAATCGCTTTGCTTTCATATGTAACACCGATTTTACGCTGCAGTGCAAGGAATTTATGGTGATGCGCGTGCTGAACGACGAAACCGACCTCCTTTCGTCCGCCATTTTGCCTGACCATGCATGCGCGTCCCCTACAGTTCGCTGGAGTCACGAATAGGCAGGGAAAGTTGCGAATACGTTTCGAGTGGAAATGAGTCCGAGCGAGATGACATCAATATGTATGGCGCATGCCATTTCTAGCGATCAAGACATGGGAACCGGGACTCGTAGCCGGTTGCCTGCGGGCCGCATCCCAGCGAGTCGCAGGTCGCATGCGATCAAAAACGGGCCGCGTGTTTGAGACCCTGCTGTAAATAATCAAAGACTTTCGTTGCGGTCTTCGAAAAATTTTAATTTCTGTCGAGACGTCAACGAGCAATGCTAGGGTTAACCTCCGAATAGAAGCGGGCGGATTCGCGGTTCAGTTCCGCTGGATCTCGTCACATATTGGAATTAGAGGTCATAAGGCCGCTGACCACTACCGGACAAAGTCATTGGTTGGTAGGCACAATTCCTTGAAGCACTAAATAATCCATGGCAAATGAGTGGTATTAACTGGGCGCCATATTTGAGCGCAATGTTGACAATGCATACATGCTCAGAACGATCTTCCCCTGATCTTCTAAGAACCATATGATTTTGATGGTGTGGAATCCACAAAGCGCGCGCTCAGCAGCAGCGAACTCATCCGCACCATCACATAAAAAAAAAAAAAAAAAAGGTGCTCGAAATTTTTCCTTTATCAAAACTCGAGTATATACGGCATCAGTTTGGGACCCCTCATCAAATCTATCTTATTAACAACCTCGAAGCAGTGCACAACAGACCAGCAAGAATTATCTTATCCGATTATAACCGCACTTCCAGCGTATCCGCTCACAAGTCCCAAATAACCCTCCCGCCACTACAAATTTGCCGTGAAATTGCCCGCCTTTCAGCTTTTCACAAGATGTACCATTATCATCGCACACTTCGCGATGCCCTACGTACTCCCCGCAGATAATGTACCCGAGAAGCAATTCTAGGAACTTATCTGGTATGAACGTATTTAATCGCTCCTTCCTCCCCCGGACAATCGTTGACTGGAGCCGCCTGCATAATTCCATTGTATCAAATTCAGTTGAATCAACCTATAGTCGGGGACAGGTCAAGAACCAAGTGGAAGCTCCTCCCACCCCTTTCCACTACAGCGGAACGGACGGTGGAAAGGAGGTCGCCTCCTCTCCAGTGTTCGCTCTACTAAAGTGGAAAGAGGTGGGAGGAGCTTCCACTTGGTTCTTGACATGTCACCGACTATAGCTACGTATTTCTTAGATAACAAGGTGTAGTTTTCCAAGCCCGTATATTGATGCAAAATATATTCCTTATTCTTGCTAATCTGTGTTTTATCATCCTACTTTTTTTTTTACTTCCTTCGTTTATTTAAATGATGCGTTTAATAATTGCATAATTTGAACCATGCAGTCCCCCGTTATGTAATGCCCTCGATAGAGCCTTTAAGGGCAAATGAATAAATGAAGAAACAAACTATGACCGCCAGTGAGTACTAGCTACAGAAAGCGGTTGTTCGACGCTACATGCAGGCTTGTTCACATCAATAAAAAATATTCGATTACAATTACTATTACTCTCGGTTAAAAAAGTATAAAATTAGTTTACTTAATTGAATAAAAAAGTAATTCACAGTAACCTGAAAAAAAAACGCAAAAAATGCAAGTTACTTTTTTATTTTCAAAACGTCATATATATTTTTATACACCAATTTTGAGAACATGTCTATCGTATTGTCCATTATTGAATGAGAATCGTCGGTTTACAAATTACTCATCTTCTAAATCCAGCACTTTTGGCAGACGGTCGCCCTGCCGGAGACTTGGTTCGAGGATTTCTTTGGTAGAAAGATTGTGGAAACAAACGACGCCATTAAGAAAGGGAGAAAAAAATAGTAACGGTTACGAATATTGCTTTCAAAAGAAATCAGATTACTCTCGCGTTTACTACCTCATAATCGCAGTTAAAATATTACAAAATTATTTTCAAAACATAATCGATTACGAGTGGTCTCATTACTTGTAATAAGTGTACCGTACAAGTCTGCTTACATTCCGTCTTTGCATCTTGAGGCAGGTATCCACCGCATAACCGTCGGTCTGTCGCGCCATAGGGGTCATAACCTTATTCTTGTTGCGCACAGGTGGTGCGGCTCTAGTGCTACACTATCCGCATGGCCCATTGAAGAAGCGCAGCAAAGGCGCTCCATTTCACTTTACGTCCGCCCGCATCCGACGCCACTGAAGTCCCTCGATACTTCTTTTTACGAGCAAAGACGACCGATACAAATGACAAAGCACAAACCACTGGAACAAAATGGCGTCATTCAGTTGCGTCTTCTACTATGCGCCGCCATTCGCTTCCCAAAACCTGCGCCGTCACGCAGTCGGCGCGCTTCAAAGAATGTCGCTACTTGTAGGAAGCTCTTATCTAGGAACTTTAGTCGCCAGGACCCGACGGAGTCAATCAAGCAGAGTCGAAAGTGTAACGTCACGGCTATCATGACCGTTGTGCGTTCGACGTCACCGACTCAAACCAACCACGCACGGCGATTGCACCGCGATCCTGCGCTCCCAGTTCCGCAAGGAACTGGAGGCTCCCTGCGGAACTTCAGTTCCGCGAGGAAGTGCGCCGAAGCCAAAGGGAAACCGCGTCGAACAGCCCCCCGCCACACGCAGGGGCGAGATGCACGGCCAAGCGAGCACATATGGCGGCGGCGACACGTCGGCGTGGCATCGGGGCGTTTGTGGAGGAAAAATCAGAAACAGGGACGAGTTATCGAGGTCAGGCGTCTTTGAAGAGTTGGCAGGTCTCCCTCCCAAGTGGCGCGAATGTATATCCGGGCACCTCGAGGAAATCGGCAGCTTCGTAAGGACAATGGGCAAACAGCCCGATATTTATAGCTCCGCTTCGCGTTCGTGCATGTGCCGCCGCCTCCTCCTTCGGTCGGCGACTTGGCCGAAGCAGCGCGGGCGCTTGCCGAGGATATACTTACACGTTCCAGTATGTAGAGGCAGGCGGGACAAAAAGAAACCAGAAAAGAAAAACCAAGTTGGGGGGGATGCTTTCTTTTTCGAGAGCAGGAGAAGTCTAATTGTGGGTGCTCGGTGTCCTGATGCTTGCTGGCTCTTGGGATTTCTTTTGGACGGCGGGACTCCTCCACGCTGCTGCTGCTGACACCGAGCAATCGGTTTTAGGGAGCCTTCATACGCGCACACGCGTGTGCATGAAGGCTCCTAATCGGATTTTCCTCGGGGCCGCCATCTGTCGCCGGTTACTGTTAATATTCGGCGTGTCTGGGCGGGAAGACAATGGCGCGTGCGCTGCCAGAAATATGGGGTGTGCATTTTCATCCACTTAATATTTAAAAGAAATATTTTACAATGTTTGTAAATTTTAGGAGTGAAGCGCCATGTCCGTATGTCCGTCCACCGTCCGGCGTCCGGTGCTCGTGCTCCTGCTCGTGCTCCTGCTCGTGAGCTAACGAGCTCACGAGCACGTGAGCACGATGCTCATGTAGGAGCAAAAAAAAAAAAATATAAAAAATAATGAAAAAAGGATTAAAAAAAATGTTTGCGCAGTCGACAGGATTCGAACCTGTGCGGGAGACCCCAATGGATTTCTAGTCCATCGCCTTAACCCAGTGGTCTCAAACTCATTTGAGTGCGGGGCCAGATAGCCCACACCGAAAAGGTCAAGGGTCAACGCAAGACGGGGGAGGGGGGGGGGAGGGTGCTTCAAAAGATTTTAAAAAGAAGAGACATCGGTGCTCTATGTTTTTGGTAAACTCGCAGTTTTGCCTGTGAGATCTTTAGATTTGATTTGTTTATATGATTACTTTAGGCCCTGACTTGAAGTGATAGCAAGAATTAAAATAACACCGTCCCGCCAATGTTCTGGTATTTTTAATAGAACAAGAGAACAAGTACACTGTCGTTCCCGTTGCTCAATTCACTCAGGAATTAACGAAGCTCAACATGCCTGAGTCTAAAAACAATCAGTTAATTTGGCAGCTCTTGCTTTCCTGGCGATCTTTATTTCAACAATTTGAACAAATGCTTGTCTTTTAATGGGGATATTTTTTAAAGGCTAGAATTCCGAACTTGTCGCTTTATATCTTTGGCAGTTGTTCCTGCTGATCGAGAGCTTACGCAGCCGAGATACATCCTTCAACGAATAGCTCGCGCTTGCAGCCTGGTAGTGGAATTGTTGTACATTACAAAAAGCTGCGAAGCAAAAAATAAAGCGGAAAAAAGGGCAAATGAACAGAGATAAGTACAAACCATGTGAATGCGTTAAAGTATCAGAGCTACTTTTCGAGCGAAAATTAATCGACGAGATGAGGTCGCTATGGCGCATGCCATTTCCGGCGCTCGACACATGGGAACCGGGATACGTAGCCGGTTGCCTGCGGGCCGGGATACGTAGCCGGTTGCCTGCGGGCCGCGTCCCAGCGAGTCGCGGGCCGCATGCGGCCAGCGGGCCGCGTGTTTGAGACCCCTGCCTTAACCACTCGGCCACGACTGCGGGACGAGTGGGAAGCCATAGTTACAACCAGACGTACATATGTCTGGTTGTAACTATGGCTTCCATGACAGATTGCGAGGCTTCGAATAAAAGTTGGTTTAGAGGAATTATGTGGTATTTCTGTGTGTGCGGTTTTTCTTTTTTTATTTCTCGGTATTCGGTGCTTTGTGGAGCCTTGGTTTAGTTTAAAGAAGAAGCGAATGGTGGGAGGACTAACTGGACGCACGGACGGACGGACGGACAGAAAGAACAGAAAGAAAGAAAGAAAGAAAGAAAGAAAGAAAGATAGATAGATAGATAGATAGATAGATAGATAGATAGATAGATAGATAGATAGATAGATAGATAGATAGATAGATAGATAGATAGATAGATAGATAGATAGATAGATAGATAGATAGATAGATAGATAGATAGATAGATAGATAGATAGATAGATAGATAGATAGATAGATAGATAGATAGATAGATAGATAGATAGATCTCGCACTTCGACAGCAGCGAACCACGTTCTGTCAATACACGGCACCAAGTGCACGTAGCACACATAAAATATACAGAGGGGAAAAGAGAGCAAGAGAGAAATAGGGGCAGTGAGCCAACAAGGGGTGTTGGGTAAGCAGCGTAGGCATAAAACAAAGCGGCGTCGACGAAAGCTCGGTCAGAAAACAAAAAAAGCCTTCCGGGTTAGGCGTCAAGAGGGATGTCTTTATTTTGCCGGTCAAACGGACGTGGAAACTGTTCATTCATTCTGATGCAAAGGGAGGCAGCTAACCGACCGGCAGGGCGCACGAAAAAGAAGAGCCCGCACAAACGAGCCTTCCGACGACGAGCAAAACGCCAATCGAACCAGCCTCCTCTGACAGGTGAAAGTAGTCATCCCCGGAGCGATTATGCGGTCTGGCGCCAACTCGGCGAAAGAGCACGCTCTCCTTTCTACACGACGCTCAGTGGGTCTGGACGTTGCGTGGCGATAACTCTTAACATAGGTTTGTCACGTACCAATATCAAATTTTAAGACGAAAAAAAAATCATAATATGAGAAAGACGTTACTATTTCGATTCTTTTTCTCCGTGTTGCGTTTACCCTGTTCAGCTTTTCTACGCCTCTTCTTGTCCTGTTCATCTTTTTCGATCGCCGTTAGGGTGTTTTGCGCGGGAGAATTGAACGCGCTGTCCACTACGTTAAACGTCTTCCCCTTTTTTAATGGATAAGTGCCCGTGCTGATTTTCTTAACCTGCAACAGGTTATAAAAGCCCAGTCGCGCTGCTCGTGCATGGTATAAAAGACACAGTGTTCTCTGTAGACCTGATGACAGAAAAGCCGCGGTCACGCCTCACGCATGTTTTAAGCGTGTTTCTTTCATGCATGCTTCGAACATCTTTGCAGACAAATTTTGTATGACCAATGGGACATGACTGTCGTACAGGGAAGAGACGCGCCTCAGGCAGACTGTATCTTTTTATGATGTATTTGCTGCGTGACCACACCTTAACCTTACTTAGCAACTGTGATTTAAACAACTTCGGTTTTTTTATTTTTTTACAGGGCGATTACATTACGTAGGTAAATAAACACTCCCGTCGCTTCCTTTTTTCTTCTTCCGGACGTTAACTGTGGTGGCTCGGTCATGTCGACAAAAGGGAAGCTCGTGTCGAGCCTTTCGATTCTGCGGTCCCCCCATCCATCACCCGCGATGCTCTTCTCTTTCAGAAAGAAATACAACACCAACAGACGCGTTAGCAGACAGTGCAAAACAACCAACAAAACGCAAAAAAAGAAAAAAGAAAAAAAAAAACGGGTTTACTGGGTTGATCCGTACTTTGCGAGCTTCTCTGATCAAATCTCCGCTTTCTGTTTCTGATGATGCATCGCAGCGTAAAGCCAGGCCGCCAACAATGCCAAAGGCGATGTCGTTTGACGATGCTATCGATCTGGGTGAGGCTCGAGCGATGTCGAGAACGTTTTCTGAATTAACATTTCAGGCGTGTCTCGTAGAGGTCAGGTAAGACAGCGTTTACTGATCCCAGTTTGAGAACGCTCCGAATACGGAACTTGCACGCATTCATTAACAGCAACAAATAAAATTCTTATGTCTCCGATATGTTAATTTTGTCGGGTTTTTCGGTGTTGGCGACAGTGTCCTGCTTCTATTGCGTTCAACTGCAAGCACACTCGAGTTCTAAAGTTGAAATTTACCATGCAATAAAAAAATAATAGATATATATATATATATATATACATGGAAGTCCAGAATGGGCCGTGCATGTATTGTGCGTGTGTTATGACTTGCTACGCTTGGTTGAGGGGAGCTTTGGGCGGTTTCGGATGCAGTGCACACACGACACACTCTTGTGATCTTCAGGTTCACCAGAATGATCGAGAAGAGTTTAAATTTCTTCTCACGAGCATGTTTTCATGACAAGTTTTTCATGGATTTACGCTTCTCTGGTGCGTGCATGTAGAACCTTGAATCCTTAGTGTTCTTGGATTGTAAGGAGTTCCTCGCGGTAACTGAACTGATCGCGAGGGAGGAGGTCTATCGCGCCCTTTACTCTATCCACTGACTTTTGTCTGAGGTTCTGAATGCTACCGCAGGCGACGCCGTCTACGCAGCACAGTTGCTCGCACTCTCGTTCATCTTTTAGGAAGAATGGATAGTTGGGTGAGTTGGTGGGAATTCATTGTGGGGAAACGGCGCGAAAAACGGATGGCGTACTGCCAAAGAAAAACAAAGAAAGACGGGGGCATAATGCCAAAGATGAATGGTCGTTTTCATGTGGTTTCCCTATTAAAATATTTTAGTTGATAGTCAGCGCTCGTCCCGCGTGTTTCTTCTTTGAACTCGTCTGTCTTTCGCGCTGTTTACCACGATGATTTCCTATCTTGTGGCACCGAACAGAAATGTCGGACTGCAGATCGCGTGGTCAGGAATTCGATTACAGGTGTGCTTCTTGGCGAACCTCTCTGGTTTCAATTGTTTGTTCCTATAGATTATGATCGAATTGCTGGAACTAATCATATCTTCTTTATGCTTTGGATGCCTGTGCATTGCCTGCTACGGGCTATGCGTCCTTTATGTGGCCTTGGCCTGCGTGTAACGCGCATTCGTCACACTCCAGCGTTACACTTTTCCATGAAATCCAGAACAAAACATATTCCGTGATAAATAAAAAAATAAAATAAAGCAAGCCCTTATTTCAGCGTACTAATTCTACGAACAGTCGCTAGAGCTTCTTTGTCTTTCATTTTGTTGTTGACTACAACGATATCTGTCTCCCAATATTTTACCTGTGGATATAAATGAAGTTATGCTCTACGATTAAGATTCCCCCCGAACTTCGCCAAGAGAACAGCGGGGTCTTGGATGACACAGAAAGAATGTGTAATTAGAGTGGAGAGAGAGGGAAGGGGGTCGAGAAGGGTCAACCGGGACTGACGCGCGGGTTGCAAGGTTCAAAAATAAGTGTCGCTTCAGAGTTCCGAATTGCAGGGTCATCGTCTTCACCTATACGCGAACCACGACGAAAGATGCCAACCCCATCAACTATGAAAGGTACGTTCGCTGTACTCCAAGCGGCACGTGCGATGCTTTCAACTACTCTTGAGTTTGCACCGAAGCCTTGTGGGTGAAGATGTTCGGGACGAGATGTTGCGTAAAGTATTATAGATATATTATACAGCCCAGCTCCTCCATTGAAGACCTGTACTTGGGTACCTTGCAGCTACTCATCGACTATCCGAGCATTTTCGAAAGGATGGCATTTTCATTTATAAAGTGAAAAAAAAAAAAGAGCACACAGATGAAAGAAGCGAGGAAAAATTGTGATCGGTCTTGCGAAATCTCGGCGGCGTCAGGCAGAAAGCCTCTTGGATCACGCCGGGGGAGAACGAGTTCGTTCGTGAATCGGTGTGTGATATGAATTGGTTGCGCAAGCCGTGACCCTGCAAAGAGCCCGTCAAAAAAATCTCCAGCCAGCCCGCCTCGAGGCCCGAGTGAAGAAACCAGTTCGGAGGAGGAGCGATTGCTGCTCTCTCGAGCCCCTCGTCGTGGTCGGCCGCTTGACGACGCGCGACCCGGCTCTTGATCGGCGCGGAAAGGAAGGCATCTCCCCCGTGCCACTGGTCCCCCTTGTCCTCTCGATGAAAAGGAACCAGATGTCCCCCTGGTGAAAAGCCGCTCCCGTTGTGTATCCCTCCACCAAGACTGGAAGCTGCCATGGGACGTGGCTCATTTTATAGACGTCGTCCCCCCCACCAACCACCTCCCCTACCAGAGTTTTCAATGCAAGGCCAGATAGGATATTCCCAGCCGTCTTCCTTTGGGTTATGTACTATATCCTCGTTTAAAGAAATAAGAAAAGAAAATGTGACTGAAATGACTATACTGGCGCTTGGTTTACCTGCTCGAGGCCTTTCTCTAAAAGCTGGAACAACCCTGTTGTGATTCACGGCTTTCAAACCTTTCGCAAACCTGGTATACGAGAGGCAATCTGTTTTTCTGTGTGTGTGTGTGTGTGTGTGTGTGTGTGTGTGTGTGTGCGCGCGCGCGTGCGCGTGCGCGCGTGCGTTTGTGCGTTTGTGCGTTTGTGCGTGTGTGCGTGCGTGCGTGTGTGTGTGTGTGTGTGTGTGTGTGTGTGTGTGTGTGTGCGTGCGTGTGTGTGTGTGCGTGTCTCTAGTGAGCTGGAGGTGGGACGCGTCGATTAAATATCATACCTGTTCAAAAAGTGAGGCACCCGCTCTCCAGTGTACGGCTTTCGTATTGTATAAAATTTCGGTGCACAATCCTGATTAGTGTATGTTAGAAGTGATCGCAGCCTTTTTACCCTGGTTAAAGTAAAGCCTATTTGTGTCTGTTTATAAAGCCGGACACCGATAATGGTGTGCAGATACCGATAATGGTGTCCGAGTGTCCTGTGGACAAAAGTGATGGCGCCGCCATCATTTTTGTCCACAGGCGATAGGTGCATGAGACGGCTCGTGCTGTCTCGTGCTCCGCACGCGCAGATCTCCTACGAGGTTACCGCACCTCGATGCATTGCGGCAGCGGCGGCGCAGCAAAACTGTGGCTGGTGAAATCGGTCTTTAAAACTACGACAGAGCACTCGAGTTTTCTATAACGATAAGGAAAATATACGTGGCTTAAGTCAAACATGTCCTCTGTGCGTGCTCTTCACGTTATGTCAGGGTTGCCTCGACTACAAAGAGATTGAAATCATGTAGATTAGTAAAGAACTCAAAAAAGGCTTCTCCGGCCCTCGCCTTGTATTGTAGTGATCGTGTGGCATGCTGTCCAAAGACATCGTCATGGCAGCTGCAACTCATCGTCATACTTCCACCACGTGCATCGCGTGCATCAGAGTGAAACCCCAAAGGGCCTCCGCAAGGATACCGCTTGGCCGGTATACGGTTCAGCTGCCTCAACACTGCAGGCGTCGAGCGGTGTCGTAAATCATGGCGGGACAGGCGACGGGCCTCCGAGCCTCCTCTTCCCCACAATGGGTGGGGACGTCTTACGGGCCCCCTCTCGCCCCTGAGATATGACTCGTGGGCCGCCCAGTCACACTTCTGGATTTGGGATGCACATAAACTGCCGATTTGATGTAGGGGCCCTTCAACTCGAATGAAGAAGGCGACGTCGTATTGTCGGCAAAAGCCTTTCGAGAAGAACTGACGTCTTCCCACTAAAAAGGTACCACGAAAGACCGTCGTCAGTTCGTCATAGCGAATGTCCTTCAGATGTCTCTAAGCTTCTTTGAGAAGCGAATGAAGAAAAAGCAAGAAAAGTTCTTCTATATCTGAGAATCAAAAAGACAAAAAATTAGGGTGGGTTGCTATTGGTTAAGAGTTAACTATGGCAGTGTTCGACATTGAAATGTTTAATCAAAACAATGGACACCATATTTTGTATAATACCCATCATTTCGGTCCTCAGAAAAACAAAAACAAAAACGTTGTTGATGATGATGATGACGATGATGATGGCATTAGACAGGAACTTGCACGGACACCATTCCTTTTCCGATACAGGCCGCGTCCCATTGATGGCAGCTCGCTGTAGCTATTTGTGTCAGCGCTACACGTATCAGATGTTAGGAGAGGAGGCACTGGTTGATTTATGACTGCCCTCACCTCTCGCCCCCTGATAACCATGTCCATATAACTTTTCGAGGCACGATTCATACGCCTTTCGACATATGAATCATTTAGCTTGTTGTGGTTTCCAAGTAGTCGTGTGGCAGCTTCAAAGTTTTATATATCGATTCTCTTTTGCGACGATTCCTGCTAGCAAATTAAAACTTGTTGGCTGAGTTGTACCTGCGAAATATTCGGTACTAAGTAGGAATGAGTGAAGGTTGACAAGTGCAGCCGTAGTAATATTGTGAACGAAGAGGGGAGAAGGTGATTATTGAATTTATTGCATTAAAGTTAGGGAAAGGGAAAGGGAAAGAAAGCTGGCGAAAAATTGGGCCAGGAGCGGGGATTGAACCCGCAACCTTCGCCTGTCCGGGGCGACGCCTTAACCCTAACTTTAACCCTAACTTTAATGCAATAAATTCAATAATCACCTTCTCCCCTCTTCGTTCACATATATATATATATATATATATATATATATATATATATATATATATATATATATATATATATATATATACAAGGTGATTTTTCTAAGCTTTACAGATTTGTTTAAAAATAGGCGTGAAAGTTACATTTGCGGTTTGTGTAGGTGAGTTATACGGCCAGGGGAACATAGTAAATGGGGCTAATCGTAACGATCAGTCGGCTAGTTAAGTGAAATCTGTTAATTAATTTTTAAATGAGTGAAAATAGTCATATGGTTCCAATTAGAAACTTGCTGAGCGTCGTCCAAAACCCCTAAATCAGCAATTTTTAGAAATACTTTAAGTTCGTGAGAAGCGCAGTAGTGCGCGCTGAAGTAACCACTCGTGGAGCAGGTACAAGGCTGGGGCTAGATAAGGACGGAAAAACGCGAACAAGAGCTATGGCGATCCAGCCGATCACCGAGACGAACGCCGGTTTGGATGCCACGCTAAGCAAGAGTCTGACTTGCGCATCAGGAACTGCCTTCGCGTTTCATTCCGACTGTACATGCTCCATGAGTGGTAACTTTAGTGGACTACTATGCTTCTCACGCACTGAAAGTCTTTCTGAAAATGACTGATTTAGTGGTTTTCGATGACGCTCAACAAGTTTCAATTGGAACGATATGTCTATTTTCATTAATCAAAAAAAGTTCATTAACAAACTTTACTTAATTAGCTAACTGACCATTACGATTAGCCTCCTATACTATGTACCCCTGGCAGTATGACTCACCTGCACAAATGTTAGCTTTCACAACTTTTTTAAAACAAACCTGTAAAGCTGAAACACACACACACACACACACACACACACACACACACACACACACACACACACACACATATATATATATATATATATATATATATATATATATATATATATATAATGTTGTCCTTAAAAGTAGCAGAAAGGAGTGGAGAAAGTACAGAAAAAAGGCAGGGAAGATTGGGACACCTTTTACTATATATAGTTTTGACGCCTAAGTGATCGACATAGAGCGGTATTTGATCTAGTTACAACCGCGAAAATGTATTGGGAAAATGTAATGTGATGGGAACAATATGCACGTTTTGCGCAGTTCTCTATAAATATCGTTATATCAGGCGACGAGTTAGTAGAGGCAAGATTAAAGTGCCCTTCAGCTGTTCATAACTATTAAAAAGAGCATAGACTTTCTTTTTTATCACTATATAAAGCGAAAACGCCAAAAATGTTACGTGAAGTAACACCGGGAGCATGAAGTAAAAAGGAAAAGATTGCCAGTTTGGCTGTCAAAGTAAACAAACAATTGTTTTTGCATGGAAGTTTAGACCGCGATCAGTTATAGTATATATTCCCAGGGGCGTCTGATGTCTGCTGTAGATGTAAATTTAGCAATAAGGTACTGCGGTGGGCTAGTTGGTTCATACTTAGTGTTGTAACAGCGCAAAGACGACAGGAAGATAGAAGAAATTTAGGCTTTGCAGTACCACCGCTATGCCGAGGTCTTTAACGTACATCACGCAGTAGTGATACATAAACACATGCTCAGCTAAACTAAAACGTGTCTCTAAAAAAGGAAAAATATAAGGCAAGAGTTTATTTTTTAAGCAGAACGTTTGCTGCAGTAACAGTCTTGATGTGAGGTACGTGTTTGTCCCCCCCCCCCCGCCCCCAAAGAAAAAAAAAAACAAAAAAACTTAGATTATTGTAAGGACAAGCCAGCAAGATTAAATTTTGTTATCAGTAACGAGCTCAAAATTAGGTCCGGCATTTTCACAAGGTCAAAATGCAAGCGGTAGGATGATCTAAATAAATGCAGCTCACAATTAAAAAAAAAAAAAAGTCAGTCAATTTATTTTTGTCGTCAACAGCTCGTATGCTTGGAGCAATACTTCGCAAAACAAGCAAACGCAACGTTTCATTCTGCTCTTTTTCATGTCCGCCTGACATGTGTCAAGGACTTAAAAGTATGTTTTTGCAGTCAGCCACTGCAGAAACATCTGTTAGAAGCGATCGCAGATACGCACGTGTGTCGCGATCTGTTTTAACTTGACATTGGATTCCGGAAAAATGTGCCATGAATCCGGTATTAAAAATTAAAGCGATGTACGCAGAAACGGCGTTGTACACGTTTCACGTTGCCCCTACTTTTGAGTATCCCTCGACAAGTTTCACTCGTTCAAGGGCAACGCGTTACCCTTACGGTTCTAAGAACGTAACAATACGTGATGCACAAGTTACGAAGCTATAGTACATGAGTTTTAAGGAAATCTTCGACTAGGTGTACGTATAACCAGGGAGACGAACCGGTCATTATTTCGGTTCGGTTCGTGTTCGGGTTCAGTAAGTTTGCATTTTGTTCCGGTTCAGTTCCGGTTCAAGGATGCACTCGAATTAACGGTCCATTTACCGGTTCCAGCAAGCGCGAGCCCGTTCAGACCGTTCTTTTTAAAATAAAGTTTACAACGTAGATGTCGTAGAACTACACTCAAAAGCATCTGAATAAAAAAAAAAAAGAAGTCGTCAGTAGTTGTATTGCGGAAACGAGGACAGCAAAACAAATATATGCTCAATTTTGTTTTGAGATTTTGACATTTTATCGCAAACATCATTTTATGCCTGCGATAAAAACACACAAGCCTCCCTTGGCTTAGGCAGACCTGTATATGTATTTGTTTATTCCCATAAATACAAGTTTTTATATTATTATTATTATTATTATTATTATTATATGTAAATTACGCGGCTATGCAGGCGCTTGGAAACAGTACCAAAGTACAGTACTGACATGTGGGGTCAATCGGCCAGCACGCACGGTGACACCGCAAAGCCGGGGTCACACTGCTGATAGATCATCATACAAAATACAATCTGCAAACACGAGTCACCGTAATATCCGTGGTTCGAATGCCGCGTGCCGAGTTTCCTCCTTGAACTCATTGCCATGCGGCATTCGAAGCCCGGATCTCGCGGTGACTCGCGTTCAAATCTGTATGCAGACTGTCTTTTGTATGACGTACAAGCAGTGTGACCCCGGCTTAACGTAGCACGCACTGTGCTCGCAAACTACGCACGTCGCACGCCCGAGCGTCTTGCTGCTCGAACGACTGAGTTCAAGTGGAGAAAGACAACAACAAAGGGTGGATGAAAAATGAAAAAAAGAAAAGAAAGTAGTAAATGTTTATAATGCAAATAAATGCAAAGTTGCAAGCGAGCTGGACAAGAATTACGAAATTAAACCCGGGAGAAGGGAAACAAGGGGGACAAAGGATAAACACGAATCTTCAAACACAGCTAGCTGTGACTGATGCGCGACCGAAAAAATCCGCCTGGTCCGGGTATCGAACCCGGGACCTCTTCATTTCCAGTGAGCACTATACCAACTGAGTCAACCCGGAGTTAGACGTGAGTATAGCAAACAGGTTGAATCAGCTGCCACCAGCCTAACACCAACAAGGGTGAAAGGCTTGCATTTTAAGGTTATGATTATAATGCAATCAAATGGAAAGGTGCAAGCGAGCTGGACAAGAATGACGAAAATATTCTTGGAGAAGGGGAACAAGAGGGACAAAAGGACAAACAGAAATCTCCAAACACAGCTAGGTGACTGAGTAGCTACGAAAAATCCGCCTGGTCCGGCTGTTGAACCCGGGACCTACACTGACGTCTAACCCGGGTTAGCTCAGTTGGTAGAGCGCTCCACTGGAAATGGAGAGGTCCCGCGTTTGATTCCCGGACCAGGCGGATTTTTCGGTCGAGCACCAGTCACCTAGGTGTGTTTGGGGATTTGAGTTTGTCCTTTGTTCCTCTTGTCCCCCTTCTCCAGGGTTTATTTTCGTCAAGTAAATGCTGGTTTTGATAAACGCACAAAAAAAGAAAGATTTTTTTTTCAAGCAACGTATAGGGCTCTGCTTCTCTGGGCGAGGGGTCTCCAAAATTTTTGACTAGGGGCCGGATAGGCCACTTTCAAAAATACCTCCATGCAACACTGCGCGCGTTGCACTCTGGGAACCAGTTGGCCACAGAGCGGAGTGGTATGTTTTCGGTTTCGATCAGACAGCCGCTGTCTGTACTCCTGCAGCCAAGCACATGAGCTTCCAAGCCTGCATAGCTTTTCTCCACGCGCATGCGAACGTGCTTGCACGACAGGGGCACCAGCAGGGGCGTTGCAATCCATCGTCCTACATTCGCCTACTTTTGCCCGAAATTCGGCACATCGGGAACCACAAAAACAGTGCCAAGTGTTTGTTGTCTGTATCTCTCGGCAATGCCTACGGTATTGTACACTTCGTAGGAAGTCGCAGCAATAGAAATGCAAGCAGCGCGTTTCGTCACGACAAGATGATCATGACAAAATCTGAAACTGAAACCAAAACTAAGTGGCCAACTGGTACCCAGAATTCATTTTGTGTCACCGTGACACCAGGGGCGCTTCGATTCGGGAAAAGATCTGTTGGGGACCTGTTGCAGCCTCGAGGGCCGGAAACTCGATAAGACAATATGTACAAGGAAACACAAAATAAATAAGCTTAAACATGCATTTAAATAGATAAATTTAATCTGGAGCAAAAATTAAGAGAGAAATGTAAGGTGGACAAATACATATACTTCATTCTTAAGTGCAATATTTTACTATTTACGACATTACGAAATAGCTGTGACCCCAAGAACTCACCAGACATACAGCGACACCGTAACAATAGCACACACCGTGTCACCGTTATGGTAGCTCAGATCACTATGCACGTTATACACGAGAACGCAAAGGAATTTTTTCATTGTTACACAGACATGAAGAAGGGAACAACGAATAGTAATTCTGGTCATGACAATGTACAATAAATAATATGCACAGAGAACCGGCGTCCTGAGGCAGTTTCATAAGCTTGTGCGAATAGTGGATTTTGAGTTCGAAGCGAATTCGAAGCGAATAGTTGTTTTGGCCGAATATTTTTGAATCGAATATTGAACAGCTTTTCCAAGGTTCTCGCTACTTCACCATGCCTAAACGAAAACCCATCTGAGCTCATAAACATTGTTCGCAAGCTTCCACTTGCCCATATCTAAGCTAAGTTAATTTTAATCTAGCCATATTTAATGACTGCGACCTCAGACAGTCCATTGCCTACATGGAAATGGCAAGTAAACGATGCATTTCGCACAAAATGAAACCTATAGGAATTCCCAGCTATACATAATCGAGGAGATTTATAAATCTTCTTGCTATATGCCAATATTCTTTATTAAATCTAAAATTTAAGAGAAAAAAAAAGACACTTATGAATGATCAACGTAGGTTGTCAGGACATCTCTTCCTAAGACATACTCTTGCATAATATATCCACTGATTAATTTTTAAAATGTTCCTGTAGTGTATAGATATCGACATTCACAAGGTTTCCGTTTCTTTGTAACACACACCAGGTGCGCTAGTGCACCATACCGCTTTAAAAGTAAAATTTCCCATTAAAAAAATAAACGGTTTTGTATTAGAGAGGCAACAACACTTCAATCGTCTTTATTTAATGTACAGGGTAACCAATATCAAAATTATATTTCAGTTTGATGCGCCAAGTCCACAACAGCGCTTTCCAAATAGCGCTGAATCCCCTCCTTCCCAGCGCGTTCAGTGGGAGGAGGAATCGTGACGTCTTATGAAGAAATCTCAATATTCCCGCGCCTTCCGCAGGCCTTACCCGAGAAGTCAAAAGCATTGCACGCGTTCGCTCCCATGCGGCACGCGCAAGGCTGTTGAAACCTCTATATATGACGTCACACCCAGTGGTTAGTTTTGCGGCTTTTGTCGCGTCTAGTGATGCAAACGGGTCAAGTGCTTGTGATATTCAAATTTAAAGGACAAAAATACGCAAAAATTCACTTCTAGCTCGTTCTTTTCAAGAACCTCTTCAGCTTCCCTATAGACAGCAATATTTGTACTTTTCGAAGCGTAGATATGGGGGATCGGTGGCCGAGTGGGCTAACGCACACCAGCTCGGAGCACGTGAAGCGAAAGCTCGCGCTGCAGAACCCAGAGAACCGGGGTTTAATCGCCACCCCCGCCCGTCTCGATCTAAATGAGCATCGTACCGGCGTGCGGTCGTGTATCACTACTACGTCATGCACGTTAAAAACCCCAGGCTAGCGGTTGTACTTCACTGGCTAAATTGCTTATCCACAGCTGAGACACCAGACGCCCATTGAGGCTGACTAACTTCCTGCTGTATAAACATACACACAACATTATTACTATTAAGTGTTGATGGCGGCGGGTTAGCCGTGTTGAGCGCGCTTCTTGCCGAGCATAGGTGCACTGCGGAGAAGCAGCATCCGCGGAGCTCGCTTGCGCGGGTGCTGCTTCTCCGCAGTGCACCGGTGCTCGGTATGATGAGCGCTCAACAGGGCTAACCCAGCCGGGGTCAACACTTCGAAAAATACGAATATCAGAGCTCTCGAAGCGAATATTGAATAGCGTATTATTCGAAATTAACATTCGTAAATTCGAATCTTTGCACAACGCTAAACTTTTCTGTCAATCTTTCTGATATCTTCGTTTGCGCTTTCGCGGCGCCGATTTTTTTAATTTTTTATGAGCGCCTATTTTTTGCGTTGCAGCAGCCGGCCGCGGGCCGGGCGTCACTGGAAAGACAGCGGCCATCCGCGGGATGGATCTGGCCCGATTCGGGCTGCAGAGACCCCTGCCCTGAGCGATTGGCGTCCCGGTGATCGGCACTGCAGTGTCGCGCCCGTTGCGGCTTCGCCTCTTGGCGACTCCAGATTTTTTGCGACCGCGGAGCAAACACGCCGGGAGTCGTCAAGATATTTTTACATTTTATTTTGATGTTTTGTGTCTGCTGTCTCTTTCCTTGAGGATTATTGCTCAGCAGCAAGTAAAGAACAAATAAAACACAAACACACACACACCACACACACGCATACACGCACACACACAGAGAACAGCTTTTAAGCCTCTTGGCAAAGTAAGATATACACCGATTCACCTTACGAATCGATGTACCGCGATGGACGCTACGAGTTACCCGAACCAATCCAAAGCTTGTAGCGTGTGACGCGACTTCGCTCTCGCCACGTCGCACCGTCCAACCGGAAGGACACGTGACACCCTCCAAGCTGTGGATTGGCTCCGGTGGCCCGTAGCGTCGCTTTGTGGTCCATCGTAAGGTGAAAGGAAGCTGAGAAGTGTAGACCACTTCGCCGATTCGCCGACGCCAAGTCGTGCTGCACATAGAAGTGAAATATATTTATATGTTTCAGTATTATTTGAGCTGTTTCCAGGTTGCTGCCGTTTGTTTAGTCAAAACTGCGCCGCTGACACCACCGTCGCGAATATTTATTCGACTTCGCGCCGCCACTCGCGAGAAGGCGAGGCTCACATTTTATGCGCCAAACAGTTTTGCAATAAACCGGTAACAGCCATATGAGATTGCGGTTTTGTTCGGCCGGGTCCCGTTCAATAGGGACTTTCAGCAAACCGTTACCCTGTACCGCGTACTTCACTACCGGAGCCTTTGAAGCATGCTTCAAAGGCTTCAGCTTTGCGGTACGCGGAACACGTCAGCTGTTTGCTAAAAGTTTCCTATATTAAATGCTTGTTTTCGGTTAGGGTTCTGATCCGGGTCGGTCAAAAATAATGGTTTTGCTCAGGTTTTTGGTTTGGGTTCGGGTTTGATTGTACACCAAGTGTTTTGGGAGAACATAACATGTAAACTTAAAAATAATTAAAATTGTGCGTAATGCGGAGTAAAAGCTTGAGCTTGTCGTTTTACAACGCACATTTAACAAGATTCAAGCTTCATTTCCGGTCATATAAATAAACTAATATATATTATGGTTATATTTTATGATAGATCACTATTATATTTTGTTGCTACTGAATAATGAAGCAAATAAAAAAATGTTTTTGAGAAATTCAATTTTAAATTACTTAGGTTTTCGAAACATGGGTTCATTCAAACGTTCATCACTAATTTTAATTTATACATATGATATTTAATTTGTATGCAATAAAAAGAGCTAAGTTTGAGTTTTCTGGTGATATTTAGGCCATTAATATATCTTAAATCGGTCACACGTAAGGACTTGCCACACTTCGCTAAAGATCATCAAGGGGATATGGTTCAAGATTTTGTTCAACATTATTCTAAAATACAAGATTTATTTCAAATTCTTTAACCGTAATACAATCTATTTTGAGGTTGTCACAGAAGTATTCTTTCACAGGAGAGTTCTAGTGCAGTAGTGTGGGAAATGACAAAATAGTGAGCGGTCAAACACACCATCCCTGACATGGAAAAAATTTTCGCCTTAAGCATTTCAATAATCAATACATTGAAAAAAAAAAAAGAGCCACGTTTGCCGGTTACGTGTTTTCATTTGAAGAATGGATCCAGAATATATGGTATTTTTTGACAACATTTTATCCTAAAACCGCGCCTAAATTGAGATGAAAACGCCCATATGTATATTGCTTTAGAAATGACATCTGTCATAACGAAATCAAACAGCATAAGGAAAAATATTATTTTTCCGAAAACTAACCTTGGTATTTTTTTTTGTACAGCTATTATTCAATGCAGATACAAGCAGCAATTGTATGGTTTTAAATAAGGATTTACACTTCCACTGCAACAATTCATATCACATAGCTCAACACGTGAATGCCTATCATAGCTAAAGTTCAGTGTTTTCGGGGCTCTTTTGACTATAGGATTATTTTATTCATCGAATAACCTTTCGATTAATCGATTATTGCATTATTTGCGATTAACCTTTTTAACCGGTTAATCGGTTGGGATCCGAGTTTGAAATTTCTAGACAAAGTAAAAACGCTTGTTTCATTATTTGGTTCTCATTT
Source organism: Ixodes ricinus (assembly GCA_037355805.1). Classification (NCBI taxonomy): domain Eukaryota; kingdom Metazoa; phylum Arthropoda; class Arachnida; order Ixodida; family Ixodidae; genus Ixodes; species Ixodes ricinus. The sequence continues at coordinate 226,919 of JAZHYW010001418.1, forward strand.
GTCTATTTTAATAGGAATCACTGGTTTACTCGACGATAAAGTCCTTTAGCTTTATCCATGATTGCCATTCAGAGTTATTATAAGTTTGGAACAATAATACAAGAATTCATTTTCATGTTGCTTGGCCGTGCTTTTTTTATGGGCTGTAGATGCCATTGATGACATGACACGACAAAGTATAAACAGAATGTCCAGTTTGACACTTATTACATATTATGCCTCAAAGCGAACATGACCGATTAATCGATTAATTAATCGACTAAACCGTAGCGAATAATCAGGTTAACTCTCTCTTGAAATTGAAGGCCAGCCCTATTTTTCACCAGAATCGGGTCTCTTTTTTCTTTTTTTTTTTGGGGGGGGGGGGTGTTTTTTTGCCCAATGATTCGATGTTTTTCGGTGTCAATTTTCTATTTTGGACAATAAATCGGTGTTTATCGGGGCTTTTGTTACACAAAACAACACAAGGACAAGTAGGTTCCCTAACCTCCAAGCAACACGTGCGTGATCCAAATATTGGGGAAACGTTCCGGAACCGATAAGGGAAGGAAAGGGAACATTGAGCGTTGTTCCAGAAGAAAGAAACAGCCTCGCGGAAAGATCGCTGGAGGCTAGCTGTGTTCCGTATCAGCATAAAATAAAGCTGCAGATAAAGATTTTATATCCCTGAAGCTTGGGTTCCTTTATTATCCAAGGACAGCAACTATTCGGTTCCACCCCCCCCCCCCCGAATTGCAGGTAACCGGACAAAAGCTCACCGGACGAAAGCTCACCGGACAGAAGCTCACCGGACAAAAGCTCACCGGACAAAAGCTCACCCGTTTTTTGACAGACCCGGACAAAAGCTCACCAGTTTTTTGACAAACCCGGACAAAAGCTCACCTCGTTTTTTTTTTCTTTTTGCTACCCGGGCGAAACACGGGCTTAAACAAAGCGCGGACGCGATGGATATTGGACCATTTTTATGAGAACTTTTACCCCATCCACCAATGAGTTGCTAATTTTTAAAATAATTTGAAAGAACGGGTGGAAACTGCGGGATTTTAGATAGGCTCGCGTTCCTTCCACCACAGCTTGTTCCACAATAACTAACCACCAGGGAAAAGTCTATCGGTAACATCGGCTGCCTGCTGGACTATTTTGATTGCACGTATGTCAACGGCCGCTTCCGTTATGCTTCTATTCCATCTGCGGCGGCACCCAGAGCGAATTCTTCCCTTCGCCTGACTCTGCGCCGACGACGACCGGAGTTTCCCCCGATATGGTGGAATATGTACGACGCCATTCTTCAAGATAAAGACCGGATGAACAACACCTGCGAAGGATGGAGTACCGGGTTCCAGAAGCTCGTCGGCCACGCCCATCCAAGCGTCTTGAGGCTGATTGAATGCCTACAGCAAAATCAGGCGCTCGTTGCCACGGCACTGACACAAGCCCGGAGAGGTGAGCCCACAGTAAAGCGGGTGCGAAAAACCACTTTGCGCCTACATAATCGTCTTAGAAATATTTGCGAGGCCTTGCATGTACATCGAAATCTACCAAGACTGCTGGAGCTAGTAGGCGACTGCATTCGCTTCTAACCAATCGATAAATAAACTTGTTTCTATTCAAATCAAGAAACCATGCGCCTGTCAGATTTAATTTATCGTTGCCTTTTTGTGTCGCACGCATGCACCTAAGTTGTCCGCACTCGTGTTAAGACCAACATGAAAATTTCTCGTGGTGAGCTTTTGTCCGGGTCTGTGAGAAAAATCGGTGAGCTTTTGTCCGGGTCTGTAAGAAAATGGGTGAGCTTTTGTCCGGTGAGCTTTTGTCCGGTGAGCTTCTGCCCGGTGAGCTTTTGTCCGGTGAGCTTTTGTCCGGGATTTCGAATTGCATAAAGCGGGTTCGGGGGTTCATTTTTGGGGCTTATCGGTTTTGCGTATTTCCCGAAAACACGGAACCTTAATCATGGATACATAAAATTGAAAGAATAAAACACGAAGGACAAGCACAGGACAACCACTTGTCCTCCGTGTTTTATTCTTTCAATTTTATGTATTCATGTTCAACCCGCTCGCCTTCACCAGTTAATCATGGAATTTTCATAAACCTGGGAAGGCCGCTGAATATTTTTAATGTGAAAATGCCGTTTTATCGAAACGAAGAGGCCTGGAATACACCCGGAACGAGTGAATATATTTACTCTACACAATAGTATATTTAAAAGAAAAAAAAGACCTGTAATAAATTTTTACTTGGTAAGTTTTCACGTATGTTCAACGGTGAACAAGTGTTTTGTTATATGTTAAGATAATTAATGAATTCAACTTCATACGCACAGCTGGAGGAAACACTGCGTAGTATTATGCAATCTCATTAGAAAAATAGATAATCAGTTTCACAACGGTTTCGTTTAAAAGTATCTCCACGTTCTTGTCGTTTTCCCATATTAACGTTTGCAATGATTTATTGAAGACTTCATTGTCTGAAAAATTAACGACCAAAATATATGTATATATTTTCTTTAGTTGCTACATGCCGGACGTGAATAAATTGATAATAAAGCAGGTTAATTTATTTTAATTGCGTTCTTGCGGAACATTGGTAGTTTGAAGTAGCATTTAATTAAGTGAAATTCATTAAAATACAATACATTTATTCACTTCACTTGAATCGGAATTTAGCATATAATTTAATTCTGGTAAATTAAGTTAAATAATATTCAAATGGATAATCGACAAAATGCTCACATAAGCCGAAATGATTGTGCATGCGTCACGGCAGTCGCAAAACAAACCAAAATTGTTCGGAGTGACTGCAAATCAACGTTACTAGAACTCTCAGTTGGGAAACTCGCCTTTGAAACTTGGGCCGCTGGCGTCCACCGAGACCGAGCTAAATGCGACAACAGCGCCACTCTGTATCATTCGTCTTAACTGTAGTCGCCTTGAGCTTTTAGAAAGCATGTTTTTGCGTAAAAAACAACGAAAAATACTCTTTTTGTAGTAACGTTTATTGGAGATAAGTACAATACGGGGGGCGCGTGTTGTTTTCTAAAATCTTTAGTTTGCAAGTTTTGCAGTACAATTAATATTGTTTTTATACAACCGTGCCTCAGCGGTGATTTCAGGTAGCGCGTCCCGAGCTAGGCGCATATTAACCTAGTAATATTCCGCGGCGCGTCCGCTTGGGAGACGGGGGCGGTACCTCGAAGCCCTTTCCACAGTATCTGTTCTGGCCTCAAAATGGCCGATTACAATGAAAATGGAAGTCACGTGCAGTTCCTCGACTGGCCGCGGCGGGAGAAATGGCGGCGTTGTGATCGCCATTAGCTCGGTTCTCGTGGACGGATCGGTGCCACTTTTCAGAGCAGTCTCTATGGAAGTTTCCCAACTGAGTGGTTCTAGTAACGTTGCTGCAAATAGACAGATCTCACCAAGTGTTCGGCGCATGCGTGACGCCGCCATAACTTTAGTTCACAGGAGGCAAATTGCAGTGCAGGAGAGGGCTCGTGCTGTCTCGTGCTCCACACGCGCAGAGCTCCAGCGGGGTCGTCGCACGTGCAGTAAGACTAAAGTTCCCTCGATGCATTTCGACAGCGGTGGCGTAGTCAAACTGGGTGGTGAGATCGGTCTATTAAATTATTGTAATAAACCTCAAGCGAAACAACATACATAATTTTAAACCAGCAAACAAACAATACCTTGGTCGCTCAACTCGTCATACACAAAGATTGTTTGTGTTATGACATAGTGGGGGGAGGAGCCGAAAAATTGCAGCGAAGTTTTCTGCTCTCAAAAACCCGCAGATCTGTTTATCTTTGCGAGGCTTTTTTATTGAAGGGGCGAAAAATCCCTTCCACTCTCTAGGCGCTTCACAAGAGCAGCACGAGAGAGCGCGCGGAGACGACCGTGGTTCACACACTGATCTCTATGACAATTGCTGGATCGTGCTTCCCCGCACCGAAAATGAAGCCACCGTCGGCCATCTTACGAGATATGCTCTAGCGCTGTCAAGCCTAGACAGTTACCATGGTTACCGTGTGTAGGTCACGTGACAACAGGGACACCCGCCGCCTTGACAACGCTTCCACGGCACCGGTAAGATGGCCGACCGGTGGCTTCAATCGCGCAATGGGCTCGAAGCGGGGAAGCGCGATCCAGCAATTGTCATAGTGATCCGTTGGTTCACACGTGTGACGTCACGACAAAGATTATCAGCTGCGCCAACAGGTTTGATGGTCTCTAAAAAGCACGAAGGAGGCTTAAAATAATTGCATTTCAAAATCAACACCGTTGAAGTTGACAGTCTGATATCTTTCTTGTTTCCACCGATAAAACAAAATCTAATAAAAAAAGTAAAAGAAAAGTTCTTGCCCCTTTTTTTTAAAATTCTAGCGGCTTTTTGGATAAGATCAAAGTTTAGCCCGACGTGGTTAGGTCAGAACCAGCCGATTAGTAACGTTGTCCGCTTTCAGGCGGATTTCTCCTCCGGGTAGTTGTACCCCCATCGGCGGAATAAAATTATTTTACTGCTTTTTTTCGAAGTAGTGACTATTGGCCACGTAGGCTACCAAAAGCATCGGTGTGGTCGGCTTGCCAAGATTGGCCAGACGGATTACTTCTGCTTTCATCGACGGAAATGAGAGGATGTCAATATTGACAACATCTCATGGTGACTCTAAGCTTCCATCATACACAATTAAACTTGTCACCATCGATTCGAGCACGCACCATCGAATTTGTCATACGCAACTGAATCCTGACCCTGATGTCAAAGATAGGAACTATAAAAGGACGTCACTGAACCCGCACACACTACGAGTCCTGGCACGAGCCTCTCGCTTGAAAGTCTTTCATGGCAGCTATGAGTTCATGTAAGAAAACGTTTTGACACGATTATAGAAACGTGGGTACATGAGCTTTGTTCAACAAACATAACATGCACGAGGAAAATTAAATTCATCACTTCAAACGGCTTCAATTAATTAAACAAAATAGAACCCGCCAGCCTTCTCACGACGGCTGACTTAAGTGCATGCTGAATCGCGAGAAACTCGAATTAAAAGTTTTATGTTCAAATAGTCCAATTTTACCGTGAATGCCGAAAACTTTTTTTATTAATCTAATTTTTTTAGTCTGTTTGTAATTATGATAGTGTTATTCCTTTGATTTTATTTGCTTTTCTTATGCAACCTTTTATTGATCTGCTAACAATATGCATGTGTTTCAAACTTAAGAAAATAATACTCCTGTATTATTTTCTTAAATTTTGTTTTAGCGTTAGTGTAGTGTGCTTGCGATATTTTCTTTCCTGTTGCATTTGTTATACATACTTTCATCAATACTTGTGTTTGGCAGGCTTTGCTTTTATTTGCCTAAAAACTTACTGTAAATTTTGTATCATATTTATGTTTTTTTTACGTATGTCGCTCCTTGCGTGGGGCAACACACATACGCAACAAGTTCACCGAAACAAACAAATAAAAATATTGAAATGCTTTTTTAAATTAAATGTCCAAAGTGGCTTCTCGTACTCACAACTTAAATAACCTTGGTTTTCAATATCTCCCACGTCGGAGGAGAGGGAAGGCTACGGAAAGGAATTTACCGGGAAATTATGGGACAATTTCCCGGTGAATTGCCCCGCTAAATTTGGCTGAAAACGTTCTCCGCAAAATTTGGCGGGAAAATAGGGAGTTTTCGTAGACCGCGTTTCCCCTTCCGCTAAGCCCTCGCAACGAAGAAGCCGCTGCTGCGCCTGCGCGCCGACGGCCTTGGCTGTAGAGTTCCGGGTATCGTACCGGGTTGTGGAGGGCGTTGCGGGACGGCAAAAACGATCTACGAAAACTCCCTAATGTCCCCACAAAGTTTAGAGTCAAAAATTGGAGGGGAAAAATTTTCCCAGTAAATTTAGAGTAAAAACTGCCCGCTAAATTTGGCAGAAAAGTTTTCCCGCTACATCTGGTGGAAAAACTTCCTCTAAATTTAGCGGGAAATTTCCCCGCTAAATTTACAGGTAAAAATTGCCCGCTAAATTTGGCGGGAAATTTTCCCCGCTAGATTTAGCAAAAAAATTTCCCCGCTAAATTTAGTGGGTAAATTTCCAGCTAAACTGTGCGGGGAAATTTCCCCGCTAAATTTAGCGGAAACATTTTCCGCCCAATTTGGGCGCCGTGTGACGTCACGAGTATAACGTCACTCGTGACCCTCGTGATGTCAGATGTGACGTCATTAGGGGAAACATCTCATAATGCCACGCGCGGTTACGGCGACGGCGACGGCGATGGCGACGGCGACGCCGACGGCAACCCCGCTCAAGCCGGAAACGGTCGCCTAAGCTCTGCGCCCTAAAACCTTGGAAAGGGACGAGCTCACTATTTCTTTTCATGATATTATTTCTTCTTTGTTCACAAATTCATTTTATAATGATCCTAGGGGCCTTATTACTAACCAGTGTGCTTGCAATTAATTAAGAGGCTGAGAACATGGTACATTTGCTTCACTTCTCTATACTTTTTTATGTATCAGTGATTCAAAATACGTTTTTTGATGACTACACTTTTTATTCTTTGATATTTTAATGCGAAAGCA